>VYZQ01017336.1:0-20799 GCA_013400655.1 Mystacornis crossleyi
TTACTCAGAGCCTCATCCAGCCTCGTCTTGAACACCTCCAAGAATGAGGAGTCCAAAACGTGTAAGAAAATTTAAAACACCTTGTTAGGCAATTTTTACTGTGCTTAAAAACAACACTGTATCGAAACAATAACTTTTGAGTTGCTAAACCATCTGGCTCCAGTCTGAAAATAAGGCCTGAATTTTTTGTCTCATTTCAAGCTGCTCTGTTTACAAAAACTCATATCCTGTGCAGAACACTGGAGATGCTGGGAGGGAGGACTGGATGGAGTCACAGAACACCCAAAAAGACCATAGGGGGAAAAGAAGCAGGGTAAGAAAAGGGAAAGAAGGTAGCAAAGATCAGGCCTCATCAAAGGAATATCATGACGTGACAATCTCTGTCCCTAAGAGACATATTCTAAAGGAAAGTCTAAATGTCAAAGTATGGAAAAGAGGAAAAGGAAGAAGAGACTGAGGCTATGGAGAGGCATGTTCATATTCTGTACCTCAAACAATACCTGACAACAACGGCACAACAAAAACAGAAAGTGTATGGTACTCAATCTGAGGGTCTGTCTGAAATTTGGACTTCCTCGCTGCCCTAATGGAACTGAAAAACTTCCAACAATGCGCAGAAGGTAAAGCTCAAAAGAGGTCAGACACATTAGCCTGTCATCTCTTTATCATCTCCTGCACAAAGGTACAAACTAAAATTGTCTTCTGAAGTTTTCTAGCATTCAGAAGAAATCAGTTAAAATAGTGTAATAGTCAGTTAAAATCAGCAATGTTAAAATAGTGATAATCTGCCCAGCAATTTGTTCTGCACTGGTACTGCACTTGATTTCTCAAATAGCACAGGAACTAACCACTCAAGATGTCTTCTGTTTATTTGCTGAGAATGTTCAACAGTTCAGTAAAACGAAGGTACTTTTCATTGTTCCTCTCTAGATTATTTTCATTTGATGTTCAAATTAGCAAGGTAGCAACCGATGTGTTGGCATGCAGAATTTTCCATGCTGTGGAAGACTGCTATTTATTTAGGAAACACAGTAAATTCTTCCTCACAAGTCACTACATGACCTCTGAATGGCAATTGGCAGCTCTCTGAGCTACTGACATAAAGAGAAAATGGTTAGTATTTTATTCTCCTATCCCATGAGCCATCTAGTCACTTGTATATACGTAGCAATTAAAGATGTTTTAAATTTCACCTTTCCTGGAAAACTCAAAGTACACTCAGAATGATAAATGAATATGAATTTATAGTCCATTTGTGGTCCCATATAAGTCAATGATCCCATTGATTGCAAACCAGAACAAAATTTCTTCACTAATATCTAAGGAATATATCAAATTTTTGATTTATTCAGACTCTTTTTGACCTTTTATGTAGCACTTTTATTAACCTTTTTTGTATTTCTGTGGGCTACTGCTGAAGGATGTAGGGAAGGAATGAAGTAAGTATTTTGAAAACACTTTTTAAAAACAGGTGATGTATTAGAATCATGATCATTTTCCTTTTAAAAACCAATGAAATATTCATGGAAAGGGTTGACACAGTTTTGAGGATATAAAAAGAGACTAAACTCCCATCAGGCTTCAGGCACAGCTTTTCATTCATACCATCCATTCACATACCCCTTCCATCCTTGTTCCCAAAGCAATAAAAATTATGTGGGTTTTTTCCTTTTTTTTTTTACATTTGCAGCATACCTCCGGCACTTAGCTTTAATGGTTCTGGACAATATTGGAACACTTTGCACTTTTCCTTCTCTTTTTATTTAAATTACAAATATTTGACAAACTGCTTCTATCCTGGAGGATTTCAAATCCCTTCAGATTTAAAACACAGCTCACTTTTAAAAAGCTGCTAACAGAAGAAAAAGTTGAACATTTGCAATTAAACATGTTTTTATTGTTCTTATTATACTAAAGGTGCTCATATCAAAAGAGAATCGTTTTTTCCCTTGTCCTTGTTTAGGGATTAATTAGGTCACTCTTCCCTTGCATATCCTGTTCGCCAGCTCAGCCTCTAATGGCAGTGTCAGTTAGCAATCAGCTTCTAGGAAAGCATATAATAATTTAGTCATCTTCTAAGTCATGAAAAAGACACAAAAATACACAAAAATCTGCAAGCTTTTAAAGGATCAATCAACTTTTTTCATTATCTAAGATGGTGAGATTCCCAAGTACCCAAGTTAGGAACTGCTTTTTCTTAGCTCGTCAGAAAGAGGAAGTTCTTGTAGTGGCAGGGCAGCACACGAGACCCACCATCTTGAGAAGCTTATATAAAAAAATCAAGCAAAATAAATGCATATTGTTACTCCCCAAAAAAGGAAACTCCCAGAAAGATGTGTTCTGTCTTCCAGGGTTAGGTAAATTCCTCTGGAGAACACAATTATAAATCTTAATTTGCTATTTTCTGGTGGCTTTGATTGTTGTAGAAAGCACATCTGTGCCTACTCAGATACAGGATGTGTTCTGCTGCCACCTTCATAGCCTCCTCTCTAGAAAAATGCCAGATGCTTCTACACCTTTGGAGAGAAGCCAAATGTGCACAATAGGCAAGAAGCAACTGCCAGAACTCAAGGGAAGTGCTAAGCAATGATCTTAAAACAGCCAAAAGGAAGATAGACGTGTTAGAAATTACTGTCCTGCAGGTATAAAAGTCAGGGAGTAACAGTCCAACAAATCATACAATCACACAGTCATGGAGTGGCTTGGATTGGAAGGGACCTTAAAGATTATTTAGTTACAACCCCTCTGCCATGGGCAGGGACACCTCCCACCAGACCAGGTCGCACAAAGCCCCACACAGCCTGGCCTTGAACACTTCCAGGGAAGTTCACAGCTTCTCTGGGCAACATGTTCCAGAGTCTCACCACCCTAACAGAAAAAAATTTCTTCTTAATATCTAATCTAAACCTGCCCCCTTTCAGTTTGAAGCCATTCCCCCTTGTCCTGTCATTACCTGCCCTTGTAAAAAGTCTCTTTCCATCTTTCTTGTAGGCACCCTTCAGGTGCTGGAAGGCCACAATAAAGTCATCTCAAAGCCTTCTCTTGTCTAAGCTGAACAATCCCAATTCTCTCAGCTTTTCCCCTAGAAAATGTGATCCATCCCTTTAATGATCTTGGCGGCTCTCCTATGGACTCACTGATTGTTTGTGTCTTTTCTCCTGTTCCCACTGTTTTGGTCTGCTTGTTGCTGAGGTGGGTTTTTCCCCCTCCAAATCCTTTCTGCTTTCTTCTACTTGTCCAAAGTACTACTGTAAGATCAAGGGAGAGGGACTCAGGCCCTGAGAACAAGCAGGAGGGGACAGATAAAAATGGCTTTTTGGCATCTGGGGAATAACTTTGTGACAGGGAAAGTTTTTAACTTACATATGTGCTACTCGCACTGCTTGGCTTCAGTTCTTTCATTTCTGCTTTGCATTAACATTCAAGACACACTGAGAAGAAGAATCTTCTTTTTTACTGAAGAGATATAATCAAGCATCCTTTCCTATATATCTAAATCAGAGACATCTGGAAATGAGAGCCATGGTGCAAGGACGTCTTGTGACACTATTCCCATGACAGGGCTCTACTAATCACTGAGAAGAATTTCACATGTTGTGATAATTTGCAGTAAAAACTGCCACAGATGGTGTTAGTTAACTTTTGTGGAGTTTGTGAGATTAGTATTTGGCTACAAGTCTATCTCCACATGTTTCTGTGATACCAAAGAGTGCAGAGATAGAGCAGCCCAAATAATCACACATTTTTCTTAAACGAGATTTTGTTGAGACTCAGTATCACTACAACCTCTGTAGTAACATGGGGACCAGATACAGTGAGTTGTATAAATCCAGCTCTAATTTCCCCTCAATAAATAATCCTACTATATATCTGTAAATGATGCCTGAATCGCTGCTGTTTCTCCACACACTGCTAATTCATGTAATCCTTTAGAACACATAAGCAAAATGTACAACCCCTTCACTAGCAGCTCCTTTGCTCCCTGCCAGCACCCATCTCCTTGCTGAGACGATCTTACCCCCCACCTCCCAGTATAGATCTGTGTTGACCTTAACAGACCTCCTCTAATCACAGAGGAATGTCTAAGCAAATAAATGTTAACCTTATGCATCATAAGAATAAGGCAGAAGAAGCAATACGTTTGTTTTCTTTCTCAATTATTTTATTTAATTGTGCCAAAATGCAAACTGAATCTTTAACTGAACATATTGGGTTAAGTGATGGGGAGCACAACATTCATCTTGTCAAAGCAGCACAACAAACACACGCACAGCTTGGAGTTACACAGTAGGCACTGGGGGTGCCGGATGATGTCAAGGACCGTGGTATGAGAGTGTAGACCGGGAATGTGTCCTCAAATGGGGCATTTCCATGCACAGGTTTCCACTGTGCTGGCTTGTGTAGTGGGTGTACAGCTGGAGCTAGGGGTACTCCACTATGAATCCTTGAGTGTTAGATGCAGGATTGGAGAAGTGAACGTAGGCAAAGTGCATCAGGACACAACAGCTCTCCAGAGCCCTGTGCTCTGGACTTGCTACTTTGACTGTTTCCTTCCCAGATAAATCATAAGAAGAATTATTTTATATCTTCTTGTTGGTTTTGTGTTGCTTATTGGGTTTTTCTCAAGTAGGGAGATGTTGTTCCTTCTTCTTGCCTTGAGAAAAGATCCTCCATGCATCCACACTGTGTGCATCTGTTGATTGCTCAAGGAGGTTTTCAAGGCTTTCCCTGTTCCTCTAGACCTTGCTTCTTGCTCCTAATTGACCTGCACCCAAGCTACCCCTACCAAGGCATCACAGGTTTTTATTTTCTACCTAGCACTTGCTGCCAGGTCTTTTATCCCTTTTGATTTTTTTTTTTTTGCACCCCAGTTCTTCAGCTACCTTCACACAGACCCCATCTTAATTTTAAAGTACTCTTCATGTATGAAATTTCCTTCCACTTTCTTGAAGAGATCTCACAGAAGAAGGCAGCTGAAGGGTGGGGGCAGAAAGAGGAAGGACAGAAATTCAGAACTCCATGCACCAATGCAACTGTCCTTCGCATCTCAGCAGTGACAGGCCAAAGAAAATTGAAGCCTGTGAGCCCAGACAGGTTTAACTCCCCATTCTGCAGTTCACAGTCATCAGAGCTCTGAGACAATCAGGACACGTCTGTAAAGCTATGCTGCCTACTGACCTTGTAGCCATAATTCTTACAAGCTTTGCAAAGGGGGAAGGATGCACAGCAAACCCTTTTTGGGGGTAGGATATAAGTCAGTTTTACAACACAGAGGCGTACATGCCACGTAACTCTGACTTAGCCAGGTACCTGCTATACAAGAATCCCTGAGAACACAGCAGCATGTTTGAGGACTTCCTGGTGTGTAGAGATGGTGTCCATGCCCTGTGTAACCCTACCATTCCTGCTAATGCTGCAGTCTCTGTTATTTGGAAGCCACTGAGACACCACTGCCCTGGCTACACTCACATGTCCCTTTGCAGGGCAGACCCAGCAACACTTGACTTCCATAAAGATTGCCATAGAAGTAAGAGAAGCAGAGGATTGAAAGCAGAGGGGAAATATTAGCTCAGACATAGCTCTATTTTGTTTTTGTTCTCCATAGAAGTCACCTTAGCTTAGAAAGGTGTAAGTCTTCACAACCATAGCCCAGAAAAACAATTTCCTGTTTTCTCCTGGCAAACACTAACTTCTGCTCTTTAATCCCACACAGCCTCTATAACCAGACACTGCCACAGCATTTGTACCATTCTGAACATGGCCTTTCACTCCCTGCATACAGTAGTTCTCTCAGGCAACTGTAAATGTTTATGAGCAGTTTTCTAATAAAGACATAGACACATCCTTGTAATGAAACCAATCTTTTCTAGCTGAGGAATCATTATAATTTCATCTGATTTGAGGGACCAAGCATATGCTGTTCAATCATGAAGACCAAATATTTATTCTGACCACTTCAAAAATACCTTGTGGGCTAACGTTGGCTTGCCCAGCTCTTTGTTAAACGATTGCAAATGAGAACCATTCAAGAAATCACAGCTTGTTTGTGCGTAATTTGTACACTTGGTGCAGAAACCACCATGTATCTCAGCTAAATCACTTGCAACGCATAATTCCACCATTCAGCACAGATGCTAAGCATTGGAAGTTTACAGAACATTATGGAAATGTATCTTCCATCCTCAGGAGATGGGAGAATTTTAATTCCTGGCACTGAAGACAGGCTTGGATGAGAATATGATTAAACTTTTATAACTGCTCGATGTTTTCTTGGCTCAATCAATATTCTTTTCAATAAGCCCTTGGCCTGTTTCAGAAACACTGCCAATATTCGTTGTACAGTAAATGGGGTTTTATTCTTCATTCCCACTGATCTGATCAACAGAATGACATTGATCACAATGAGCGCTGTGTTCAAACATTTTAAAACAATTTAATCTGCTCATGCAGGACAGAGGTTAGGTAGCAGTGATGATTACAGCACATCTTTTAGTGGCCTCTCTTACAGATGAATGTGCTTTTATATCACCTCCAATGTATCCCACTGCAATCAACCATTTGTGCAAGCTAGCAGGAAAAAATGGGGTCACAGTGGTTGCTTCCTTTCCTTCAAAGGCAGATCAAAAGGGACACAACAGGCAGCCGTGCATGCCTCAGGAGGACCAGCATCCAGTGGGGAGATCCTGAGCCTTCCAAACTGACATGTGTGGGAGCACCCAGGGGAATTGGCTATGATTAGTTAGATGTTAATACTGCCAAGCAGGGGGATGCTAGACCAGAATTTAGGGTGCCCTTACAGCCTAGTCATCAATGTGCCAACAGCATGTGCACAACCTTGGGCAAACCACTTAGCTCTGTGCCTTGGGTTTTCTGTCTGTCAGAGCAAGGTTAATAACTCTTGTCATGTTTTGTGAAGCACTTTGATATCTATGCAAGAGATGTGACTGTTGAGTTGTGGCATTTGTTCAGCACTTTGGTGACACTCAGTCCTTTGCCAACCCAAGCAGGAGCTGCAGAGCTACTTCTACAAAATGCCAGAGAGAATAAGGAGTTTGGAGCAAAAGTCAATCCAGACAGTTTCAACAAATTCTGAAAACTGAGGACAGTGGTGAGCAGTGAAAGGGACAAGAGTCACTCATTCCTTTTCAAGGAAATTCTCATCCTTTGCTACAATGGTAATACAATCCTATCAGGTCAGATTCCTGAGCTTTGTGCTCTGAGTCCTAAATGATTAAAAATTACTTTTGTTCTCACTTCTGCATTTGCACATGTGATGGAAAAAGGATGGACCATTTTCATGGTGATTGTTGCCCTAGTAATTGCTTATTCCCCTCTTCACAGACAGGGTAGGTGAACTTGGAACCTGTCTTTATAAATTAGCTGGCAGTCAGACACATTTCAGCAATCAGAAGGCTTCAGAAATAACCAGGTTATACAGAAGAAATAACCTGCTGTAGGCTGAATCCTGCCAGCAGCCAAGCCTCCACATGCACCTCAGGACAGGGGAGAGAATATGAAGAGAAAATGAGAAAACTGAGAAGTCAAGAGAAAGACACTTAAGTGATGGACGGGGGAAAATAGTCCTATGAAAACTAAGTGATGCAAAGCCAATGACTCGATGTTTCCCACAAGAGAAATCTCCAAGCAATGGCCAACGTGAAAGAAAAAAAGCTCTCATTTTCTTCTTCCTCTGCCACAGGTTTTACTGCTGAGCATAGCATTGCACGGCATGGAACATCCCTTTGGTCATTTCAGCTCAGACTTCTTATTGGATCCCCTCCCAACTTCTTGCACAGGTCCAGCCTACTCATACTGGAGTCAGGGGAGAGCAGCACAGTGGGGAAAAAATCAAAAGCCTTCTGTTTGCAATCATTGTTCAGCAGGAGCCACACAGTTACTGTCTTACCAACAGCACTTTCTTTAGCCACAAACCCAAAACTTAGCACAGCAAGGGCTGCTATGAAGAGTTAGCTTCATCCCAACCAGATCCAGTATATCAGGACCAAAACCATGCAAAATAGCAAAGTCCCATTCTGGCAGAGAAATGATTAGACTGAAACTAACACAATTACTCCCAAACAAAATTACACATGCTCTTGACAACTGGAGGCAGTACAAAGCCTTCAGAAAACAAGCGATCCAGCAAATGCAACCTTAGAGCCTGCTCCAAATGTGCTTCCAGCAGGCCTGCACACAATTTTTAGAAATAAGGACTTAAATAATGTTACTCGTCCCAGGACTGTGTTTGGAAGCTCAGCAAAGTTTTTGACTTGACAAGCAAGACTTTTGATGCTTTCCTGATGGCCAAGTGCGTTTGGTTTTTTGTTGTCTTTTCTTTTATGCTTTATATAAGCAGAGTTACGGAGTGGTTGGGTGTGTTTAATTATGATAAGGTTTGGAAACATTTGTCTGTTTAACAGACACTCATGCAGGGACTGCCTTATGTGAAGAAACTAATTTATGACTTTGGATGGAGTTTTATGTAAGAAGGAGTAAAATAGTACTTCCCCTCCTACCTCTCGGAGAGCAGGCTCCTTGCAGAGGGAATGATACAAAGCGCCTGCTGCAGCATCTGGCTTGTGCTGGCTCTTACTGTGGTGTTTTCCTGGGATGCTCACGCTTCCCTTTTCCACAGCTCTCCTGCATGCCTACAGCTATTCCCCCCTCCGCTCTCCTCAGTGGTTTTTTACAGTCTCTGAATCTCTAATTATATTCACTGGCTTGACACAAGCTGAGCTGTGCAAGGCTTTCTGGAAAAGAGCAGTTTTTTTATGCTTTCATACTCCCTTGTACAAAGAGAGAGAGCAGCATGCCATCCAGAAGAAATATACTGAAGAGAGAGGAGTTTGTCATTTCAATAGTCAGTGTCATGTTTTGGCTGTATCTGAAGATCAACATTTACAGAAAATAGATGTGTAAATTGCTTTTTATATGGATCTTCAGAGGTTGCTTTCAGAAAATTATTTATTATTCCAGATGCCTAGGTAGTCAAGGATACTGACTGACTGGAGAGAGTTCAGAGCAGAAAATGATCACTTAGTGCAGATGTTTTGATTTATTTCTTTTTAAAGTGATGAAAAGATTAAAGGGATAAAATACAGTTTGAGGCTGGACTAAAAGATGAGCTGGGGGGACACAGGCCTCTCCAAATACGAATAAACACCATGAATAAAACAATTACACATAGCAGTAAACCACAGGGTAAGCAATGACACACACAACTGAGAGCCACAAATTATTCTTCTACAAGTCAAACTAATCAAAGAATAGTTGAAGTTAAATCTTCTGTCAAACATTTTTGCACAGACCTACTCAACAAAAAGGCAGAAGATGTAGAGCTTGGACAGAACAGACGATGAGCTTCTGGTGCTACACAGGCACCAAAGAAGTTTTCTTCTTGAAATGTCTGTTTCTGCATCGTATTAATATATTCTCTTTTCTAGCAAAAAATGGCACAATATTCACTGTTTACTCAGTCATAAGATTAAAAAGATGCTGGCTGTCTTCATACCATAGGAGATTTCTTGCTGACAGTAGTGTGCCCTTTCCTGGTGGCAGGGCAAGAGTGACAACCTGAGGGCCAAGACTCGGAAGTCTGGCTGTGGAACCAGGACATTTCCATCTCCCCACCGGCACAGCGCGAGGCTCCTGCACGGCACACAGCACAACTGCACTTTTACAACCCCAGTGTTCCCACCCAAACGAGGACTGCAAACCACTACTCCCAGGACTCAGCTTATTCATGGCTTCAGAAATAGTTTAATGATTTATTAAGTATCTTTACTGGAGCAGAACCTGAGACAGGGGTTTTGTTAAGCCTGGTGCTGCATAAATGGAAGACAAATGGGAAGTCTCTGTTAATTTACAACCTCAGCAATTAAACAAGGGATGAAAAGCAGTATACACAAAAAGGACTACAGAGGAGTGTTAGAAAACATGGGCCGTTCTGGTCACAGAAAATGAATTAACATGTTACTTCCTATATGGATCTTTCATCAGGGTTTTTACACTATAGCTCTTCCTTGTTTTCTTTCCTTAGCTTGTCAGCAGTTTGATCCACAACCTTGCTTTGCAGTCTACATAAACTCACCCAAGCATTAGCCAATCTTTGTCGACTTTGTGGTTCTTAAGGTCATGCAATTTGATATTTTTTGGTTACACATTATCAAATGTACCAGTTGCTGCTGGATTAGGACAGTTTTCATGCACGACTGCTGAACGTCACTCTCATTTTCTCCTACGGGTGGTAGAAGTTTTTTGCACTTGAGTGCTCCTGTCACTCTACTGAGGTATACCGTGAATTCAAAAAAGACAAAAGTAACTTCTGGATAAAACTGAAATAACTGGATCATACCCTTGTTTTCCTAGGTTGGTGATTACCTTAAATATAAAATAAGTCAGGGTCAACTTCTATTATTTCTAGTATAAAATTAGATATTAAGGAATTAAAAGACACTAAGGCTGTAAAGTGAATGAGTCCTAAGAGAGGAAATGTCAGAGGAAAGTAATTAATCTCATCCTGTGTGCACTGTATTTCAATCTTCAGTTATCAAAGCACTGCAAGGGGATCACAGAACCCCACAATGAAGGCCATGATGACCTCTGGTGAAAAAACAGAGCTATTCTGATGCTTCTTTTTTCCCCATAAGCGACTTAATGATGCAATTTTTTCCATATGATTAGCACTTCGAAAGTTGGAAGTTTTGAACAGCTAGTTACCTGTTATTTCCTTTTATCCTTCTCTAAATGTGGGGCTCCAGGTCTCATTCTCTACACATCATGTAAAGCTTGCCCTGAATATATATACATTTACTTGTCTACTAATAAAATCCCTACTGCTATTCCAAACTATCCCAATATTTTATCATGTCAAAAGTATTAGAGAAATCATATTTCATCTATTCAAGGGAGTAAATTTAGTAGTATATTTTACCTATGAGAAAGGAAAGATTAAAGGGACTTGCTTCAAACTACTGAGGGCCCAACAATTTTGTCAGTCTGTGATACAGAGATTTGAATTTACTCACATTAGTTACACTTTTTTCCCCTATTTTTAAATCTTAGGAAGTTTATATAAGCTTTGATATATTCAAAGCATGGCTTCCATCAAAGTAAATATTAAGAGAAAGCATTGAGAACTTCTGCAAATGTACTCCCAGGTGTGTATCAAGAAAATAAAGAACATGAAGTTAGGTGATCCTCAGTGAGATTCTGAGTTAAGAAGATTTGTCCTGCAGTCATCCTGGTGGGAGTAGAGTGACAAGTGTAGGAGTGGGATCTGGTTTGTCACCTTGGAATTACCACCCTCATCTTTTCTCTTCCTGCAAGCTGAAATCAACACTTCAGTACTCTTCTCGCTGGCTTGCTCACCACACACATGTGACTTAACCACTGAGAACAATATTTCATTCAGTGGTGGCAGAAAATCATACCCTGAAAACAGGTAAGGCCTTAACGAAGAATCAGAAAAAGGGTAAGACCTGCCAAAAATAGAGTAAGGCCTCAGTGCAGAACTTGTCAGCTGTGAAAACTTCACAATCACACACTAGTAAGAATGCTTAAATGTGGATGAAACTATGTATTTTTCTGAAGTCCTGTCATTTTAAAAAATAACGTTTATTACTACTGAATAAACACTAAATAAATACAGATCAGCTTTAAACAATAAGGCATTATGAAAAACGCATCTGTCTTCACATTACCAAAATGCCAAATGGTTTTGTAATGGGAGGTTCCAGGGAAGCTGGTGTGATGATGGTATTCTGCTTTTTAAAAAATCTTTATTTATAGAAAATCAATTGTTACTTGAATAATATTGGGAAGGAACAGAACGCCCAGTGCCAGTGGGCAGGTAACGCTTTGGCTCTGCCAGTTCCACACCTACCCAGAGGCCTCCAGCCCGCAGCCTTAGGGGACCAGCTGGAGAGGGACTGCGGAGGGCGCGACTGCCGGCAGCCACTGAACACCAAATTCCCCATCCCGATTCCTCGAATCCTACAGCGAGACAGCGCTCTGTAAAGCTCTGCCCAGAGCTACCAAGGCCGGAGAGAGCCCCCGGGCATCTCCTTCCCCGGCGGTGCCACCTCCGGACTGTAGGACATGGGCCTCGTGCCCAGGCAGCGCCGCGCCCCACAGCCAATGGATGCCCGCGGCCAGCCCGTGCCACCGACCCCCCAGCCAATGGGAGCCCGCGGCCAGCCGCTGTTGCCAGGCAGAACAGCGACCTCGCGCCGCGCCTGGCCTGGCTCCCAGAGCCCGGACTTGGAGGCGGGCTGATCGGGCACTCAGCAGCCCAGCAGCCAATCAGACTATAAAGCCCGCCCATCCCGAGCTTGGATTGGCTATTGCGGCGGAACTGATTTGAGTAAAAGCCAATCGAAAGCGGGGAGCTGGGCGGTGGCCCGCGGTTTGAATCGGCGCGGGGCGGGAGCGGCTGGCCTCGCTGTGGTGAGAGCGGGGGGACGGCAGCAGCGGCAGCGACGGCGGCCCCAGCCCCGGCCCCGCGCCATGGAGCGGGACGTGGCCCTGCAGCGGGATGTGGCCGTGCAGGAGGGGCTGCGGCGGAGCAACTCCCGCTTCGTGGCCTCTATGAACAGCATCCTGGAGCGGGTGAGCTCTGGGGCCGGGGTGGCCGCGGGCGCCGTCCTGAGGCGGGCGGGGAAGCGGCGACTGAAGGCAGCGGTGCTGTCTGTGCTGAGCCGCTCACTCCTGTGCCTTGGCAGGAGCGAGCTAGCAAGAGCCCGCTTCCGGAATAGAGCCACAAAACGGGACACCCGGGACTGCCGGTGTTGGATAAGCCACTTAATAGATAGTTAATAATTGATAGTGTCCTTAACCCCGATTATCTCGCGGGTTAAGACGGGGGGTTTTTAATGCACGTACGGGAAGTGGGGGACTCCCCCCGGGAGCCCTCCTTCCCCGAGAGCCATTTTGTGTTAAAGCTGTGGGAATGGTCCCCCTCCGTGCTCAGACGTACGCGTTTATCGCGGCATGAGGGCTTTCCCTTTCAGGAGATGTTTTGTGCTGCCAAGTTTGGCTCGAGAAGGTTTTTCTCGTCTAGTGGCACACTGTTTATTTT
This sequence comes from Mystacornis crossleyi, assembly GCA_013400655.1. Classification (NCBI taxonomy): domain Eukaryota; kingdom Metazoa; phylum Chordata; class Aves; order Passeriformes; family Timaliidae; genus Mystacornis; species Mystacornis crossleyi. The sequence goes on from VYZQ01017336.1 coordinate 13,079, forward strand.
TACATGTCTTGAGCTGTTGGTCTTTGGTGGAGGCTGCTTTTAGTTACCTCAGAGGAAGTTTGGGTGAAACTGTAAGACAGCAACTTAGCTGCTTTTGAAAACTCTCCGGAGCGCTGGTTTGGCACTGGCTGGCTTAGGCCTTGAGGTTGAATGGCTTGCTTGGTGCTTAAAATATACCGGTTTCCCCTAAGAATCATTGTTTCCAGATTGCTGACTTCTAGCTTTAGCCAGTAAAACTGATAATTTCATGTTTTGGATAAAACAAAATTGTCCTAAAAACAATACGTAAAATACACATTAAAAACATTGCTTTGATTATTTATTCTAATATTTAATGTTTCTTTTTATTTAGTATAATCATCCTTTTGAAGATGACTTACTTGTTTCCTTGGATACTCTCACTTATGATACACCTGACGGTAAGAACTTCTTAAAGCTACAGTGTTTACATGCTGGGTGTTTGGACTTAGTAAAGCATGCAAGCGTTGACAGCTATAGAATATTCAAGTACAACAGATACTGAATTTTGTTCACTTAAGTATGACATTTCATATGTAGCCTTTGGTATAATACCGAGAGTTTACTCCTATGTGCAGTTTTGGTCTATTACATGCTGCATTTTAGACAAGAGTTATTACCGAAGGTCAGGATAAAAATGGGTAATGTTTGAGTGACTTGTAAGAAGAATCAAAATGGAGAAGACTGAGAGGAAGCAAAGGAATGGAGATTTTAGCAGGAGTTGATATGCATGAATGGATTGTGTATTTTCATCTTCACTTAGTGTTCTGAATACTGCTCTGACAAATTTGTTATGCCAAACATCAGGGTGGAGTAGGTAGACAGTCTCTTTAATTTTTCATTGAATGTTCCCTTGTGGTTAGCATAAATCTACACCATGTGGGCCCGTGACAGTATTGACCCAGTCTTTCATTGTAATGGTTCATCTATTACAGAGCAATAATGATTATGGAAAGCTTATTGAGGGAAAAAAGCTATTTTTTAAAAATTTATTGCTCAGGGGTTTAGTGGGACTTGTGACTTAGTATCTTGGTGGCTTTTCTGGGAAATGAAATGTTCTGGCAGGTTTTATTATCACTGAAGTGAGGATATAAGTTGCCATATCAGTTCTTGTAACTTATTGGACGTACGTGGGAAGTACCAGCTGTGCACCAAAGGTTTTTACAGACTGGCAGGCTTTACAGACTGGCAGGCTTACATTTTATGTACCTTGTGCACTGGGAGAGGGAGGAAGCATTCCGACAGTACTGTATTAGACAGCTGTGGATTTGTAAAGGTTTGGTTATGCTTTTGGTTTAGTAACCTTTATTCAGTATGGAATGAATATGGATCTCAGCCCTGTAGAGCCTTAATTATGGCTTTAACTAGCCTCAGATACCATGTAGTCTGCATTCATTAAATAAAATCTAAAAACTAAAAGTATTTGCCTTTTTTTCCCCTCTTGAGAGCACATCAGGCTGTAATGCTCTTTGGATTTTAGCTCAGTCTTGTTAGACTCAGTGTGCGATATATATATATATATTTTTTTTTTTTTTCCTTGCCTGCTTTCTCAATTAGCTTCAATTACCATATTCTCTTGGTTTTCCTCTTAANGACTCAGTGTGCGATATATATATATATTTTTTTTTTTTCCTTGCCTGACTTCTCAATTAGCTTCAATTACCATATTCTCTTGGTTTGTTTTCCTCTTAAGTTTTTGTTTCAGCAGTTTTGGTGAAGACTGTTCAGATTTGATAATGCTTTGTTATTCTGTAATATTTGTTTGTAAAGTGATATTCAGTATAGATGGTGTTATACGAAAAGCTGTGTTAATAATAATGTTACTTTTTGTTATTTCTAGGACCAAAACGATGGGGGCAAGTTTCAAGGAAGGGTCTTAAAAAATGGAAGAAGGAAATATTTAAGGTATTTGATAATACAGTCATACTATGCAGTCAAAATGTAGCAATATTTCTTTATATATGTATAGATAGATAGGATTATATTCTAACCTTGCTGTGCCATATAGTATTTTCAGAGGTACTAATAAGGTCAACATCTGCTTTAAAATAGTGGTTTAGGATAATTTAAGATTTTCAGATGCGATAGACTAAAATAGATGACCACGTATCAGTGGTTAGCATCATTTGTAAACCAGGAAAAAGGTTTTTTATGAATTGCTCTCTGGTGGGAATGTGTATTTTTGGAACTCAGCAGAATGTTTTCAGCGAAGTTAATGCATTGAATCAATTTATCTTAGTTCAGGTAATCAGCTCTTCAGTTCCACAGGGCTTCCTGGTTTCACCTTTAGTTTCTTCTTTTTTTTTCCCAGTAAAACAATGCCACAGTAATTAAAGGATCTTTGCAGTCCTACCACTCAGTGTGTCAGGTAAAGCCATTGCCTGTGTAACGTGCCTTGGCAGTTAACGCAGAAGCTGCTCTGAACCCCGCAGAGCGAGGGGATGAGGAACGAAATTCAGTCTGAGGGAACAGGAGTGGATTTAATAGAGACCAAATAGAGGCTGTATTTAGGATTCCCTTTCCACTCCCGGTAATCCCTCGTGCAGTCTACGAAGCGTTGCCGCACAAGTTTCCCAACTAAATCCATTAATGACTGAAAGAGCAATCCTCTGTCGTAGCCTTTTATGTGGGCCAAGGTATGTTCTTGTAGTGATTTTAGCAGTAACAATGTGGGGAAAAGCAAGTGATCAGGTAAGTTTTACTAGATACTTGTGGCTTTTCTGGTCAGGCCATGGGAAACCTGAGGAGATTGAATGTACTTGCTGGCGATACCAAAGTTAATAAAGGCAATGGTTAAGGTAATTTTGCTATTCTAAGATTATTCTGACTTCTTTTTTTTTTTTTATTGCAGCATAATAGACAAAGTCAAAGGAATAGAGGTAAAGTGTTTAAAAAAAACCCTGCTATAAATTGTCTTGTCCAGAGAATCTTGGCTTAACAGAAGATATTCAGGTTCATGCTAAACCCTTTAGGATTCTCACTGGGTTTTGTGTGAGGAACCATCTAATAAATCAGCAATGCTTACATTCATAAGGATTCAGATATGTAATTTAAAATGTTTAAGAAGAGTAAATACATTATAATTGATGGTGCTATCATAAGTTGATTAAAATAAGCACCTCTTATCATCCCCTTAATGATTAATCAAAGAGTTTCTTGTTGTATTTGTCAGTTTTGTCATTGAATCTTAAAGATTCCAACCCTGACTTATGTGCGTGTAGTGGAGAAATACAAATGTTGTTAGCTTTTTGAAAATTATTAGATAAGTAGCCATATTAAAAAGATATGTACTTAAGGAGTTTCATGAAGTTGCATAATGAGTTATCAAAAATTTAGCAGATTATTCAGTATACTCAGTGAGTCAGACTGCCTCCAGGAAAAAGCAGTATACAGTTACTTTATTAGAAATCAAGTTTCAGGATAGAAATCAAAACAAGTCTGCACACCAAAGTGTAAATATGATAATACTTAGGGGAGTGTTTCTGAACAGGACCTGTATGTTCCAATAAAATATAAATTTCTACTGGGATAAATGATGGGCGGGGGTGGAATTTTCCAGTGTAGTACAGTGAAGGTATGTTGGACTCTATTCTCTCAAGGTTTTGAAGTGGGGGTTTTTTGCTGTTACGTCATTCATCTGAGAAACTTTCATTCAGAACACCAGAGGACAAAACACTGCCTAGCACCCCTCTTCCTCTAAAACACCAAAAAGTTTGTCCGTACGGTGGTCAGGTACAGGCTTTGAATCAGCCAAAGAAATTTAAATGTAGGGCTGGAAGATAAGGATCTGCTACAAACAGTTACAGATGGACCAGACCTTTACCTCTAATTCAGGTGATAGGGCCAAGTAGTTCAAAAAATTTGGCTATAGTCTGCAGTAATACTTGGAAAGAAAGTAAGTTTTTTCAAAGATATGGTACTTGAAGTCTTTTAGAAGAAATATTTTGCTAATCTAATTCAGGATCTGAATATCTTAGAAGCTCTTTAAAAAAACGAGCTTACTTGGAGTTCTTTAATGCTATGAAGTCTTGATCTAATTAATTTTAAATTTAGTGTTCTGCATTACAGATGACAATAGAGAAGCAGAAAAATTGATAATATGTATTTTTCCAACTTCTAGTATAACTTGAGAAAAGTCTTTATTATTTAATTTTATTTTAGGTTTTCTAGAGAAGAAATAATTTACCAAATATTGAAGTTGGGTGAACAGCCTTTCTTATAAGAAAACAAGCATGCAGAGATTTGTATTTATACATGTATATTTACATAGTCCATTAAAAAATAGAATCTCAGATTTTTATCTTCAGTTTAAGAAAATCATATCTTGCTCTGACTTTTATCTGAAACACAAAGGCACAAGAGTAAACATTTGAACTGTCTGGTTGTGGTTGCTGTTAACCTTAAAAAAAAAAAAAGAAAAAAGAAAAAAACAAGAAACAACCCACACACCTAAAACCCTCAACCAAAAAAACAAACTTCTGACTATGGATTATTAAAGATAATGTAAACATTTTACTTAATCATTTACTCTTAAGTGAGCCTAAGTGTTTTCAATTAAGATACATTAAGTTTTGTGCTATTAAGTGTCAATATCAAATGAAATACCTATCAATGAACCTCTCCCCTTGGAATATAATTAGTGTTGTTTTTTCCAACTCACAGTTCTGAATTTTGCTAGACTTGAGTTTTACTGTTTGAATAGAGTGTCCAGCACCCTCATAGAGTTTTACTGATTAAAAGGACAACTCTTTGAGTGGTGGGCTTTTTTTTTTTATGTGGGTGCTCTCAGTAAGGGAGGACCAGGTATGTTAAATTTCAGCCTCCAAGAGACGTGATATTTCTGTCAGATTAGCCACTTAAAATGCTTTCTGTCCTTGAGAAATTTTTTTGAAACAAAGCCTCCTCTGTGGTCTTTCTTAGACCATGTTCAGTAAGGGATTTCAACTGGACACTACTGTGTTATTCTAATTCTCTGTGCTCTGAATCCAGGTATGTTTGGAAAATGCACTATTTGGCTTCTAAAAAAATATATTCTAAAGGAAGTATTACTGTAGTATCTTGCAAAATAATAAAGATAAATTTCCAGGGAAGGTTACAGCCTTAAGACAGAGCCTTCTTGTTATATGCTTGATGAATTTTATGAGAGAGTGGTTTTATAGCCTACTGGTTGGAAAACTGTGCTTAGAATAATTATCAATGGTCTGTGTCCAAACTTGAAGGAAAAATTGGGGATTTTATTTTTACAGGATTTGTCCTGTCCTATTATTAGTTTATAATTTATTTAAGTAAATAGTTGAAGAGTGGATACCCTCAATTAACTCTTAGATGATACCAAGTAGGGTTGACTACTGAGAAAGATGTCTGACAAATCTGGGCTAAAACTTAAAGTAAAATTTGAATAATTTCATGCAAAGAAGTTCAAAGTAATAGACTTATTTGGGAATAATCAAATGCAGGAAGAGACAATATTGAAAGCTGGTTGAGCCAGCCAAGGACATCACACTGCTGTAAAAATAGCACACACCATGCTAGAAGATTTGGACAGGTGCCTCGACTGTAAAACACACAAAAACGGTTTTCCACACTGTTCAACAGTGATAAAATGTGTGCTGTAGTACTTTGCTTTGTGTTTCATAGCAGTGTGACTGGCTGGAGTGAGTCAGAAAAAGAAACCATTCACTAGAGCCACTGGTGATAGGATATAAATAGAAGGAAAAATAAGAAAAAAGTTTTAAAAAAGAACAAGACAGGCTAAATATTATAAAAGTAATAGAACTTCTTTTTTTTTTCCCTCCCATTCATACTAAGAAATAGCAAAACAACAAAGCAGTGATTTTGAAGATGAACCCTCAACAGTGCATCAGGTATGGGCACCACATTGCATCTGCTTTTATGGAGTTTTCCAGGCCAGGCTGGATGAGGCTTTGAGCAATCTGGTCCATTGGAAAGTCTCCCTGGCCATCACAGAGGGGTTGGTACCAGGTGATCTTTAAGGTCCCTTCCAACCCAGACCATTCTATGAGAGCCTCTTTGAGAAAACGGATGTAAGTAGTCTAAAGCTAAGAAAGTAGTTATGAGCAGGTGGTCCTGTACCATGATATCAGTCATGGATTTCAGCTGCATTATTAAGTTTATTTGAAGGGGGAGAGAGAGCAGTTGGATATAGGCTTTTAACCATTAAGTGCCTCTTTTGCTAGGCAATACGTGGGTCTAATTTTTTCATTATTGTTTGTAAAATCTGTATAGCTTCTTTTGACTCAAAGTAAGTTTGTGTATAGATTTGGTAATAAAGATGGTGTGATTTGGACAGAACTTGTGGAATACAACTGTCCTTGTTTTACCACCCCAAAAAAAAATTAAGCAAGTAGTGAAAGCAGAAAATTCTACAGACTAATTAATACAGCTTAAGCTACCAGATATTAAAATTCCTTTCATGTGCTTTTAAGGAATCCTCTGAGAACTCTGGTGTGGATACATCTGATATAGGTGGGTTTTTTAATTTACTAGTTAGCTACCCTTCTTTTAACTTTTTGAGAAAATTGCAAGTAACTTTGTCATCACTTTCTAATATAGTAAAATTTGTTTTTATACATGTCCTGTATGCTTTCAGAAAGTAGAAAATAGGAATAGCAAGATTCTGAGGTACTGGTGGTTCTATGAAATCAATATTCATATTCCTCTTTGAAATTTCAGTCCTGATTCCTTGATACCTTGGAAAGTTGATGTGGAGTATGTTCATCTGTCCTTTCTTAATGAAGAAAGAAACAGTGAAATAAAAACCTTGGCCTAAGTGTCAGTAAAAGTTTTATTAATAGTTAAAATAGATACATTAAATATTAGGGGAGTGGTAAACAGAGGGTTGCAGTCAGTTGCAGCAATTCCTCAGTAGTGTTTGTAAAGGTTTTGGCATCAGTCTTGTGGCCTGTCTGCAAAGTTTTCTGGGGAGGNCGTTTGGTTTTAGTATTTCTTTAATATATAAAAGATTACCAATAAGGCATACTAACTTAAGAAAAATTTCTGTCTTTAGCTGTTTCAGCTAAAATTTTAGTTTTGGCAAGTGTTTTCCATTTTTAGTATTCATACAGAACACTTCTCAGTGAAGGCAGTGTTTCTTCCAGATGTTATACACTATTTTTGTGTTGAAATTATGCAAAGTCTGTCTACAGCAGGTAAAAGTAAACTGGAACAGCTCTCACCTGGACTTGCAAGTATTAGTCTGTCCTTAATAGGGAAAGTTATTAGGGTTACCCTCCGCTTTCACAGGAAGTAGCATGGCAGAGTATATCTGAACAATTACTTGTATCTAGCAGGATACTATCACAGAAAAATGAATTTATCTGGAGAAAGGGATAAATAAGTTATAATTTAGGTAATAATAGTGTTTGGGTGCATCTCCAGTGAAAAAGCTTTCTGTGCTATAGGTCAAATTTTTGAGAGACAAAGGTGGAAGTTTTCTTTTTTTCCTCTCTGTTCTGCCTTTGAGGTGCAAAGGTGTTACTGAATTTCCCTTTTGGCCTTTAAAAACCCTTTCAGATTCCCTGGAGAAAATACTTTGTTCCATTCTTTGCCGTGGCCCTCTGCTAATAATTGAAGTTCCAGTGATTTGAAAGTATGACAGTACATCAAAGATATACTAAAATTAATTTTTTGAGGATTCACATCTAGAAGAATATTCAACTTGTATGCAAATCAAATCATTCTAT
>VYZQ01017346.1:0-52574 GCA_013400655.1 Mystacornis crossleyi
GGTTTGGTTTTTTTTTTTTTACTATTGCCTGGATTTTGCATGGGGGACAGGCTGGAGGTTGGGGGGGGTGGGTTGTGCACTAAATCTATTCAAGGAGTTGTGATCTCTGCATTTCATTTTGCAGTTCAGCTGGAAAGATCTCGTTTCCAAATACACCCACACACAGGCACAGCAAGAGAGGAGAGTGCAGGGGTGGGAGGGAGCTACTCAAGGGGGATGGGGCAGCATGGGGAGGGCTGGGGGCCATGCATGGGCACTGGAAGCCTTGGCAAATCTGACTGGGAGTGGTCCATAGCCTTTATCCGAGGGCAGGAAATGCCTCTGCCCTGTATCTCAAGGCCATGCAGGTGCTTGGCTGCCCTGTGAGTGCCTGGATGCTTTAGTCCAGAGCAAAGAGGGGCTGAGAGGAGCAAAGGTCTCTGAGCAGAGCCCTTGCCCTGAGCCTGGCAGTGGCCATAAGAGCATCTGGGGGGACTCTGGGGCAGTTTTAGAATTGCACACAATGTGTGTGTGTGCATACACAGGTCCCCACCGTGGGCTGAGCAGAGCCCAGGACATAGCTGCACTGTGGTGAGACCTGCTTTTGCAATGGAAGAAGAGAAAAGGCACAGAAAGAAGTCACAAAACTCCTCTCCCAGTGACCTTCAAGCCAAAATCATCTTGTTTCCAAAGATAAGCCAGTACTGGAATGATTCCTTTAGTCTGTAACTCCCCATCCACACCGTCTTCCTCCAGGGCCTTCCTTGCCAGCCAGGTCCTGACTGTAGCTCTTGGGTTCTGGAGGAGCTGGTGGTAGCGTGGATGCATCCTGCATCTCCCAGTGCTGTCAGGGATGGGGGTCATCCTGGTGGGCATCTAAATGTGCAGCAGAGGGTAAAAGTGAGGAGCTGAGAAGATGGGAACTTGGTGGTGGTAGAAGGTTTTGGAGAGACACCTCAGTCTGCCTAAGCTGGGAGCTGACAGTAACCTTGCCTCTATGTCAGTGTGTCGGGGCAATGTGGGGGCAGTTACCTGAGCCCCCAAATCTGGATCTGTCCCTGGCTTCAGGGCTTTGGAGCAGTTTGGGGTGCTGGGGTGTTGCCACAGGTACCTGCACTCCCACCCAGCTTCCCCCGGGGCCCCTTGGGTGGATGCTGGTGGCACATCTCGAGCTCAGTCCCCGGACACTGAGTCCTTCTGCCACCCCTTTGGGTCAGTGCACGATTTTTTCCATTGCTCTGAAGTGGCTGAGCTCATACAACAATATGCCCTGGGCCAACACCGCTCCTTTTTGAAGTTCCTTGTTTTGGTATTCCTCAAGCTCTGTATCCTCAGGCATGAAACACAATGCCCCTTGGCACTGGAGGTGTTTCCCCGATGCCGTGGCTTTGGTTATCCCCAGCATCCTGCTGCCAGGTGAAACCACTGCCCCGTCCCTGAGCTGCTGGTGGATGCCATCACCTCCCAAACTCACCACAAGGCTTAAAAGGTGGTAAAATAGGATCCTTTGGCTGCCTTGGCATGCCGCAACATGCCGCCAGTGGAAAGGCAGTCACTGGAGCGTGCTCAGGGCTGTGTTTTTCTTAGCCAGTGGCCATGACTGGAGCCGGGGCTCTGCCAAGCAGTGAAAATGCCAGAGCAGTGAGTTTATCCCATGGTGTTTGATTTGTGGTCACGGTGGAAGCCGGGTTGGGAGTGACCGTGGAGGATGCAGCAGAAAAGAGCAGTTGTGAGACAGTCGCGCAAACGTCTTGTGGTGTTAAAAGTCGGGATTTTCTCCTTTGTTTTTCCTCCCCCACTGCTGGCCGTACTGGCGGCGAGGTGAAGTTTATGGGAGAAATAGCGTGGTTCTGGGAAATATTTTGCCTTGCTTGTATTGTTGAATTTTATTTTCTTTTTCTGGCAGCGGATGAAGGAAACGGGAACACAAACAGCTTGGCCAATGGGGTATTGGTCCAGAATCAGCCTGGGCAGTGAGGCTTCTTTGCTGGGGACAGAAAATACTCGAAAGTGGCCGGGGTTTTCATTGTTTTCATTCCTCTCCCTTTCTGTCCCCGCACTCAGCTGGCTCTTAGGATGCTGTTAAATGAGGGGTGAACACATCCTGCTGTTAAGGCAAGGATGTGCATTGATGCTCCTGGCCTCCTGTGTGTTCTCACTGATTAAAATCTTAAATTCTTCCATTTTTTACAAGATTTTGAGTTTCTGTGCTGAGCTGGAGGGTCTCTATGGCAACGGCTACAGACAACTTTTATCTGTAACCCTTTTTGAGTTTTTTTGGCAGAGGGGTGGAAGAGGATGAGTGCATCCTGCTGGAGCATCAGTAACTATTTGAATACCCCAAATATTTGGGGTGGTGAGTGCTGGGAGAGAAATGGAATTGAAATACAGAATTGCTTCTTGCCCATAAAGCCAGGGACCTGGGCCCTGACTGGATCCCTCTCCCATCTGCTAATTTTGGTATTTTTTGACTGTGGAGAGTGCAGAGTCCCATCCATCCCCACATCCATCCCACCCCAAGGCCAGGGGTTTCCCACTCGGGTCTGTCATTTCTGAAGGAGTTTAGAGCCATTCTTGGAGTGTGATTACAGCAGCATTTCAAGACACAATTAAAACCTGAGCCTTTTAGGAAAAGTTGAAGCGTGTAATAGAAAGGAAACCAGCTGGGCTAGATTGAAGCATAATAGGTTTTGGGAGTAATTTTTAGAATCCAATACTGTAGGTCTTTCTTGAAAGATACTATACAATTTAATAACATGTTATATTCTTATACGTTATATTTAAATCATCCTATAGTATCGTGTAGGAGGAATCTAATTTTCCACTACAGGGTAATATACCTTTCTATAGGTTTTTGGTTGTGGGTTTTTTTTTATTTTGGTCCACTGGAGTTAAATGAAAAATTATATCCTTCCTAGAAAATCTAACAGAATGATGAGAAAATAATACCCTTAATTTATTTCATAGAGTATGTGAGTATAAGGGTTTATGTAGCTGCATAAAAACCCATTTAGGCCCTGTTGGGGAGATGATTTGAGATAGGATGGAGATGGGTTCAGATGCTGTTCTGGCCAAACGGGGGTGGGGGGGGTGCTCTGAAATGTGACCTGGGACTGTCTAAAAGGGGAAAAATTAAAAATAAATAAAAGCCAGGACTTTCTTGCATCTCTATTTCTGCTCCTGGCATGCAGTTAGAGAGATGATGGGAGTGGTAGGTGCAGGGCTGTGCCATGAACTGCTGGAGCGGGGTGAGACTGGGGGCTGGATCTTGTGCCAGGGGCTGGAGAAAGGAGCAAGGAGCTCTCCATGCTTGGAGAAATGGGCTTTGGAAGTAGCTGGCAGGGGCTGTGCCACTCTGAGTGGCTGTTTGCAGCAGGCTGAGGGAGGCAGGAGGAGGGTCCACGGCAGGGCAGACAATGGCCTTGCCTGTATTTTGCAGCACTGCCTTGTCTGTAAGGGCTGAGTTCTGCGGTGGTTTTGCCTGGTAACACATGGATTTGGCCGTACCAAATCCACCATACAAAGTGGGGCAAAGATTCTCTGTGCCATGGTGATGGGGAGGTGTGACAGGGTTCAGTGGGCAGATGGCAACTGGGCCCTTCTGTGTGCTCACCCTGCTTTGTGGGGTCTGTGTCAGCTGTAACTCTACCAGTAAAAACCTGTGGCTGGGATGCTCTGCTCTCATATGGAGAAGGCACCCTGTGGGCTGGGGCACATGTGGTTCTCCACGGAAAAATGCAGGACTGGGCTCCCTCTTCAGCTTAGCTCGGAGCTGCCTATCCCTGTGGTGTCAGGGACCTGCACGGCCAGGTCCCCACCGGGATGCCAGGGAGCTGGTGCCATCCCAGAGAGAGAGAAGGGGAAAGTTGTGGCCTTGGTCCTTCCAGGTCCCCAGAGGACAAGCGCCTTTTAATAGCCATGGCAACTAATAAGCCCTGCGTGGTGACAGCCCTACTGTCTCCATGGAAACGGACCGAGTATCACATAGCAACGTGTGCCTCACGTACCCATGGAAACAGCCCGGTAGCTTTTTAGCATCCTCTGTTAGATCTCCGCTCTGGGAGGTGGTGGTGGGGTTTATCCCAAGGTGAACCCACTGCTGTGGGGAGGNTACTGAAGGAGAAGAAATATAAAGGATGCTCAGGGCTGGAGGGCTGGAAACCACCTCACCACAGGCAGAATGGTGTCACAGTAGGATACTCACAGGTGGGTTTTCTTTGTGGTTTCTGGAGTTGCCTCATCCTCAATCTGGGGTTTTCCAAGCCACTAAAATGAGGTGTAGAGGCTGAGAGTGCCCCTCCTCAGTGGGCAGCACTCAGCAAGGGGGAGGCAGCAGGACACATGCTGTCTCTCCATGCAGCCTCTGCCATTTCTTTTTCAGCAGCTCATTATGAAAATTTTAGGAATTCATTTATTTGGAGCTATTGAAGCATTTCTTGCAAATGCATTTCTTCCCCTCTTGTCACAATGTGTTTTTAATGGGAGGCCTGCATGGACACTAAGGAGTATCCCTGGTTTCTGTAAACATCCATGTGAATAAACGTGATGGCTTTGGGAAGGTTTACATGTTTGGTGTTTTAAAGGCTGTGAGCTGAGCTGGTTAATTTTTTTTTTTTTGGTGAACTTTCAGACCAACCTTTTTCTTATTTGTTTTTATTCTCACAGCTTTTGCTTGGTCTGTGGTGGGCTGGGAGACACCTTTTGGTGATACCTTCAGCAGTGTCCAAATCCTACTGTTTTTTGGGGATAGGAGCTCTGACTGCTCAAGTGCTTTTTGAGTGAGACTGGGGAACTTGAAAACTTTTGGAGTTTTCCCTCTGGTTTGTGTGTTATGGGAAGATAAATGTAAGTCAAGAGCAGGTGCTGTGGGGGAGGTGTTTTCTGTGGGAAACTTTGGAGTTGTGGGTCCAAAGGTCTGACCATCCTGGTCAGACAAAAAACTGGTGCCACAATGGATGAACATTAAAACTGGAAAATCTGTGCTGAAGCTCTTCTGGCTCTTGGGGCTGGCAGCAAAGATACACCTCTGAGGTTGTGCTGTGCCCTGACTGATGATCTCAGGCCTTGATTCAACCAGTAGAAAGCTGGTTAAGTAAACAAATAAATAGTGAATTGCGATAAAATTTCCAACTATCGAGCTTCTTACCCCAACAAGTGTTTCCCTTTGGGATGGGAGTTAGCCCTGGGGTCAGCAGGTACCCCCATGNAGGGTGTCTCAAGGGCTGCAAGAAACCAGGTGCTTTATGGGAATCAGGTATGTGAGGTGTCCCGGAGGCAGTCCAGTGGGGTGTTCCCAGGCTGATGAAGATGTGGAAGATGCTTGCTATCCAGTTTTTGTCTTCCTCATGACAATAGCAGGACTTGGGGGGGGGGGNTCAGACCAACCTTTTTCTTATTTGTTTTTATTCTCACAGCTTTTGCTTGGTCTGTGGTGGGCTGGGAGACACCTTTTGGTGATACCTTCAGCAGTGTCCAAATCCTACTGTTTTTTGGGGATAGGAGCTCTGACTGCTCAAGTGCTTTTTGAGTGAGACTGGGGAACTTGAAAACTTTTGGAGTTTTCCCTCTGGTTTGTGTGTTATGGGAAGATAAATGTAAGTCAAGAGCAGGTGCTGTGGGGGAGGTGTTTTCTGTGGGAAACTTTGGAGTTGTGGGTCCAAAGGTCTGACCATCCTGGTCAGACAAAAAACTGGTGCCACAATGGATGAACATTAAAACTGGAAAATCTGTGCTGAAGCTCTTCTGGCTCTTGGGGCTGGCAGCAAAGATACACCTCTGAGGTTGTGCTGTGCCCTGACTGATGATCTCAGGCCTTGATTCAACCAGTAGAAAGCTGGTTAAGTAAACAAATAAATAGTGAATTGCGATAAAATTTCCAACTATCGAGCTTCTTACCCCAACAAGTGTTTCCCTTTGGGATGGGAGTTAGCCCTGGGGTCAGCAGGTACCCCCATGCCAGCACTGGGTAGCCCTCTGGCTCCCTGATGCTGGAATGGGCTCATCCCACTGCGTGCAGGAGGCTCAGTGATAACGGCATCAGTGCTGGCCTCAGAGGAAGGTTGCAGCCTGCTCAACAAGGTTTAATTAAATCTGAAATCCCAGCTGTTTTCTCCTGGGTTTTGGCTTGAGATACCACGGGTAGGGAATCAATGGAAGGAAATAAAGAGAATTAGAGCAACTTCAAGGGCTGTTGCGCTCCCAGCAAGCCAGGGGCTGGAGGCTGGGTGGGCTGCAGTGAGACAGAGCTGTGGTGCTCCTTTGGGATGTGCACGGCATGGATGGGATCACTCCCGTGGAAAGGCTACCGCTTCAGCTGAGCGCTGTCCAAATCAGGGATTTGTTCAAACCCAGAACTCAGAGTTGGCAGTGCCATCTCTAAATCCCCCTAAATGACTGGGAAGCTCCAAGCCAGCAGGAAACATCTCCTGCAGTGGGTGTCTTTTCCCCCCATTTTTAAGGGAGCTGCTTATTAATGCTGTGGAGAGCCTGGCTATAAATGAGATAAAAATGTACAGTTAACACCACATCTCCCTAAGGCCAGTGTAGGTATTCTGGTATTTAAACTAGCAGAGCCAAGGGGAAGGAGCAGGCAAAGGGGAAAAAAAGAGGAAAAAAGGAAATGTGGCTCTAATTGAGGTCAGTATTTGAACAGTGAAGACTAATTAATGCTGCTGAATCAGTAGGTTTGCGTGACTGAACTAACACATCCCCACCAAGGGCTGGTACAGGCTGAGAGCTGGCCTGGGGTGAGCTGCTGCTGTGGTGGAGGTTTCAGTGTTGGCAGAGACTTCACTGTTGACAGAAGTTTTGGTGTTGGCAGAGGTGTCATTGTTGGCAGCCCTGAAGGATGCTGTGGGCTGAAGCTGGTGGTTGGCTGGTGAGGGCACCGGTGGGCAGTTCCTTCTGCCTCCAGCCTTGCAGGAACCTGTGAAAACCCACTTATACCCCCAAACTTACCCATTACACTTCCATCACCCATTCTTCAGGCTAGAGTAGATTAAATTGGGAGGCGGGGGGTGGGAGGGGAGGGAGATTCCCAGCCAGGAAAGGTGAAGTGCAGCCAAGATGCTAAACAGTGCTTCCCCCCCAGGTCCCCATCGAGATGGGTGGGAGCTGTGGACCTCCCTCCCCTCGCTTTTTGGCCAGCTGAGCCTTTCCGGGGCAGCGGCTTAGCAAACATCCAGCCTTCCCAGACTCACATTTTTATTCTCCTTTATTGCTGTTCCAAGAAAACTTGTGTGTGCGTGGGGAGAGATTATCATGTTAGTGTTAAATACCCTGAGGGAAGGTGGGGAGGGCGGGTTGTTTTTCCTGGTCTATCTACCAAGGACAGCCGGGCTGAGCAGCAGCACGTGCTTGTGGAATGTGGCACCCATGGGTGCAGCCGTGCTGGGCAACAGTGTGCAGGCAGCCAATGCCTTCCCGGGGAGTCTGCACTCCTAGCAGGCAGGAGAGTACAGCAAGGAGGAGGAAAAAAATCCTTGCTGTTATTACTCCACGAATTTGTACACTGAACCGATGCATGTGGCGGATGAGATGATTTGCCTCCAGGCATACAGGAAAAGCGACGTGAGGCAGGATCTTTTTGGCAATCCTGCGTCTCAAACATGAGATGAAATCTTCTGGGATGGGAAGAGGGTGAAGGAGCTGTGGTTTGGGTCCTCTTGGGTCACACTGTCCCTGTACCATGGAGGCGGGTGAGGCTGCCCTAACGGTGCTTCTGTCTTCGCCATCCTGTCAGAGAACGGGAGAAAGTCGCTGCTATTTCCACCGTCTCACTCCGTTTCCAGGTTAGGAATCCAGGACGCTCTCAGGTTTGCCGGAGGAAGGTGAAGGAAAGGCTGTAAAACCTGGCTATGCTCAGGAGATTATTTATGGCCGGGTTCGGTGCCACGTTCGATGCTTTTTGCTGCCTCTTTCCCACCTCCCACGGCCCCTCGCTGCAGCTGGGCTGGAGGAGGGGGGAAGGGGAAAATGCCGTTGGCAGCTCCCACGGGGTCTGATCCTCCCCTGCTTGGGCACTGGGGGAGATGAGCACGTCAGGTCTCTGCAGGTGCTGAAACAGCGGATCTCACCTGGCCTGACTGGAGGAGCATAAGGGACAGGAGGTTGGTGTCAGTGTCCCCGTGCCAGCTCCCTGCAAGGTGACACAGATCCTGGGGACCCCCCCAGTCCCTCCCGCTGTCGCCGCCGAGGACGCGTGGGCAGACGGGATGAATGAAGGGTGTCTTCGGAGACGCTCGCAGCAGGTGCTAACGAGCGTGGCTTGAAATACTTCATCACCGTTAAATAGGTGGGGTTTACTTTGTATGTGAAAAGGTAGAAAAGAGCCTGTTTGCTGGCCGAGAGTGTCAGTGGGAGCTTTCTCCCCCTTTTCCTGCTCCTATCTCGCCACCTGCAGTGCCCTGTGACCAGCATGAGGCTGAGGATGCTACAGGTTGAGAGGCTATCGGATACCAGGGCGGGTGCAGGATGCATCCTGTAACCGCTCCGGGTGCAGCAGCCCGGGCAGGCTGCGGTGCTGGAGGGGTGTTAGGGCTCGAGTGCTGGTGTAATTGTGCTCCAGCTGTGTCCATGGGAGTCAAGCACATCTCCTGGAAGTGCCCGTGGTCTCAGTGCTTCAGCCGCTGTCCTTGACTGTTATTTCCCTTCGTGCTGGTAGGGAGTCAGTGAAACCAGCACCGACACAATGAGTTCAGAACGGGCACAAACGGCGGCTTCCTTTGCCTCCAGCCCCATCCTGAGTTGCAGATGAGAAGTGTGATTTATGTTTTCATGCTTTTCTAACGATTTCTAGTGTGTTCCCACGACTCCAGCTGCCGGGACAGCCGGGAAGCAGCTGGCTGGGAGAGCTGGCATCGCCGGGCACTCCTTGCTCCTCGTGGCTGGCCCACGCCTGTCCAAATAAAAGCTGGGGAGAACACGGAGCTTGCAGGCTGCTGCTGGAGGTGCGGAGGGTGCTTTAGCAAACTGGCATGTTCTAAAATTACCGAGGCTAGCTCCCTGCTGGGGAAACTGCACGCAGGGTGCTGTGTGCCCCATTTCCTCAGCAGCTCCTCGCTGCTGGCGAGGCTGATGGCACAGCGTCTTGCATGGATAGAGGGGCACCAGCGTTGGGTCGGGGCAGCTGGCGCTGGGTGGGCTATGGAGACAAACACCCCTCCCCCCCGTACGCATGTTTTTGGAGAGTGGAGAATAAACACTGTCATTTTGCATTATGTCCCCGTTCGCTATCCCACGGGCGCTGCCGACCGTGCCTTGCACCCACCCTGCCGGCAGCCTGAGCCCGGGCGGCCGCGGCCAGGAACAGGCGCCGGTCAAACCCGAGCGGCTTCGCCAGCCGCACTCTGTGGAGCAGCTCCGTTGATTAAGAAATTGTTGCGTAACCTCTAACGAGGCTCCTCTCCGGTTTGTAGCCACTGCCTCCTCTCCCATCTAATTAAGCTGGCGTGCGATTCCCTCTGGGTTTGCTTTCCAAGGAGGGCTGCCGAGTGGATGACGGGGCTTGGGCTGCTGCTAACCACCTCGTCTGCCCCGGTTTTGAGTGGTTTTCTAACGCTGGATCAGTGGTGGGATTGGGGACAGGGACACCTGGGAATGCGCCCGAGGCGTCGTGAGCATTGCTGCTGCCCTGGGTGCGGGATGAGGCGGCTGCTGCTCATCCACGGAAAATACGCAGAGGCGCTGCTGCCTGGAAGGAGGAAAAAACTGAAGTATTTTTCTTGGGGAGAGGAGGGAGCCAGGACGGGAGGGCAGGTAGGCACTGCAGCATGCCGGCTGCTCCTCTCTGCCGTGACCCCCAGGGCCTGGCTCGGGCTCGCTCTTGCTGACATGCACCATTGGCAGCAGCTGCCTGAGCTGGGGATGCTGCGGGGAAACCTGAGAGGCTTTGGCTTTGCTGGAAATGAAATGAGGCGAGGGCAGGGGGCCCCGCTGGCAGAGGGGATCTGGCTTTCCTGCTTCCGACTGAGGGAACAAAAGAGGAACCCACAGTGACATTTTGAGTGTTGCACAACTTGGCACAATTGACAGCGGGTTGGTTTTCTCATGTTGTTCCCTCTGTTCATGGCCTTCTTCTTCCCTAGCCCCAGTTCTTCCCTTCCTCCCTAGGGGAGAAGCTGGTGCTGGAAGCTCCTCCTGGATGATGGCTCCAGGGAGGACATGCCCCATGAGCCCCTTTGCCACCCAGGGAGGGGAAGACGTGTGATGGAAACCCCTGACAAGGAGGCCGATGGTCCTGTTTTGTCTCCTGGGGGTTACAGAGGGGCAGTGCTGAGCCCCAGGTGGTGCTTGCTCCTGCCTGGAGGTGGTAGCAAGGAGAGGGGGACATCCCTGCGGTGGTCCCTTTGGGACTGAGCCAGCCCTGTGGTCCCGCTCCCATGGGGTGGATGTTGGGTGGCTCTGTGTCCCCTGTCCTGCTGCCATGGTTCCCCCAAAGGTCCCTGCAACTCAGCTTGGGAGCCCTATGAAACCAGTTCCGCAGTGGGTGACTGGCTCTGCTGGCTTGTCCCTCTGTTGCTGTCCTGCTGGAATGCCTCCCTGCGTGCAAGCAGCACTAGGGGTTGGGATCTCATGGGATCCAGCTCTGCACTGCCATGTCCTGGGGACTTGGGATCACAAGGGGCTCAGGAAGTCCCAAAGTCTGTCTTGTCCCTATCAGCAATGCAGGCATTGCAGGAGAGTGTCATCCCAAACCAGTGAAGTGGAATGAGTATTTGGGAACTGGCAGCTCTCTGGCTTTTCTCCCACCACTCACGACCTTCCTCTTGCTCACACAGACAATTTTTGTATTTTACTTCTTAAAATACATATATACGTATCTAAATACTGTATCTTGGCAGCCACTGTTCCTCAGCACCTGCTATTTCCCCGGGAAAATGGGGATTTGGTAATGGAACAGCCTCCCTGGTCCCTGGGGCCTCGTAAACCTGGCTGTTGTTTATGGCATTGCGCAGCAGTGTTCTTGCTGCTGCTCCGCTCTCCTCCCCTGAGCATCTCCCTGCTGGACCCAGCCACGGAGGGATGGGCTCCACAGGGGTCACCTTCCCCTGCTCCCCACCTGGAGTTGGCTGGGGGCTCTTTGTGGCAGTGGAGTTGTTTGAAGGTACAGGGCACAGCTGGTCCTGGCTCAGTCCTAGAGCATCCCCTTCTTGAGTTTACCCCACTGTGTCCCTGAGCATGGAGCATTGGGTTTGGGTTTTAATGACTTGCTGGTTTCTAATAAAAACAACCTCGGTGGACTCCTGGTCTGTCTGTTGACTGGCGAAGGGCACCGCTCTGGGTTTCAGTAATGGTGGGGCAAAGGCCTTGCATGGCCTTTGCACCCTCACATGGGCTTTGGAGTTTGTTCCCGCACCATCCACACTCTGCCCTTTGACATGGCTTTGGGACCCTCATCCTCCTGGCAGCATCCATGGAGCTGGGGCAATCTCTGTCATGGGGACTTGTCCCTTTGCTGCTGTGGTGGAGGCACAGGACATCAACATCTCCCTCCTCTTCCTTTCCATCTCTGCTGTAATGAAAGGCTTGTGGGGATGCTGGGCACTGATGGGGGAAGCTCCTGCCCTTTGTTCCCTGCTGCATGATTCCCAGCATAGCCCTATGGAGGGAAAACCCAGCCCGGGGGCAGCTGTGGGGTTTTATAACCCTGAGAATGAATCCCAGCACCGTCCCTGCCTCTCGGGGGAGCAGGGTCATGTCACTGCTCAGGAAACCACTCCCTGGGAGTGACAGCTTGTTAAAGAGGGAAAGAAACCCAAGGGGCTGGGTTGGTGCGGGGCTGGGAATGGGGGCACGGGAAGGCTGGTGCTGGATGTACTTCCTGCTTGCTCCCCATTGCTCTCAACACACACTCAAGGTTTTTCCCCGATTCAGGTGTGGGACCACCGTGTTTTGGGGGGATTTCATTGCACGTGGAGGACTGAGATCCTGCTCTGCACCTACAGAGTCTTGGTCTTCATTGTTCACTTCCGCCTGAGGTGACTCTGGCTTGAGGGAGCCTGAAAAGTGATGAGCTGTGGGGTGATGGGTTGACCCAGGAGAGTACAGACTGGGGGGTGATGGGGGATGTGAGACCCAGATTCCATTTACTCTCCCCAGACACGCAAGGCTGGGGGTAAGGTCTCCAGGGTGCCTTAGGGCATACGCAATGTATGTGATTCTGGGTGTCACCAGTGGGCATGACCCCACTTTTGGGGGAGCAGAGGCAGGCAGTGGGACAGCAGGTATGGACTCGAAGGCTGAGTGCAGAGGCAGAGTGCTCTGCCCACCCGGGCCATCCCTGCTCTGACACTTCACTGCCAGTGACCCAAACTAGCCGCGCCCTCAGCTGTCACCCATCATGCGAACACGTGCGTGGTCCCCAGAACTTGCCACATCCGCCATGACATCCCAGCCTCTGTTGTTCCCTGCCCGCTCCATCACCAGGGTGAAAACTGCCCAAATACGGGCCCTTGCCTGGCAGCAAATGGTTCACCTGGGTCCTTGTCCCCCGCTGGGGTCCCTGGCTCTTGCCCGGTCCCTGCTGCACGCTCAGCACCTCCTCAGGGGAAGGAAAACCAGGCGAATAATTCACCCTGAATTATTCAGCTCGCTAATTTATTAGCTGGACAGACGTCACTGCATACCTTCCCTGGGCTGCCCACCAGCAGATCCCAACCTTCTGAAAGCGGAGAGCATTCCTTCCCCTGCCGTTTCCGCCGGCTCGCTCTGTTTATTTGCAAATCGCCCATTTGCGTGTGTTACTTGGATCCCTCTGATTGCGCCTGCCTTTGATTTGGGCACGTAGCTCGCTCCGGGGGTGGTTGACCCCCCGGCAGGGTGGGATGCTGCTCTGAGAATCGGGGCTTTGCCATGAGCAGCTGCAGTCTTTTTTAATTCATGATTTGTTTTCTGCAGCCGATCCCTGATTTTTCTCACCGCTGCTGCTCCCGCAGCCGGGAAGATCCCGTGGGAAGCAAGGGGAGAGCGGGCAGAGGGGACAGAGTGGAGTGCAGGCGTCTGTCTGGCTCTCCCTGCCTAGTTTTGGTAGTGTCTGCTGCTCTCCCGTTCTCAGCGCTGTGGGATGAGGCAGGCAATGCTGGAGCTGCTCTTCTTCAGACTAAGTGCACTATAAACCTCCCTCTCGGTCAACCCCCAACAGTCCCGCTGTGCCGTGCTGGGGTGCAAACTACCCTAGGCACCCCACTCTTAATTTCTCTTCCAGGACTTGGGTTCAGGTCTGTCCTCTCCAGTGCCTGTGGAATTTTCTCAAGTGACTTCCCAGAGAAAGACCAAGGCCAGCTGGGGTCCTGTTGCACTTGGCCCCACTTGGGTACAGTATCTGGGAAGTGCACAGGTTCTGGACCCACCCTCTGAGTTATTTTGGGCTGCATTGCAGGGCAGAGTCCCTGATGCAAATCTGGTGTGCAGGCAGGGGCTGCAGGCTGAGCAGGGGGTCCAGCAGAAGCAATAACCCAAGAGGATGCTGCATCCCAGCCCTCAGGCTGGAGGCCATCCTTAAAAATCCCTGCTGAGAGCACAGGTGTCTGCAGAGAGGAGCAGCCTTTTCCACCCCGTGGGAAGCGCAAGCTGTCCTGTCACCTCCAAAGGCATCCCTGGGAACAGAGTGTAGAAGAGAAAGGTGCCAGAGGCGGGGAAAACCCCCCTGAAAGCTGGGAGTGAAGGAGCCAAGCTGCTTCCTGAGCTCTGGCATGGGGCACTCTCACCTTGTGGCAGGGGAAGAAGGGCTGGAGGAGGATGGGATCACTGGCGGGGTTGTTATCCAACAGCACCTCATCTGACCCCCATCTTCCCACTGCAAGAAAGCATCAGGAAGGAACGGGAGGTTGTTCCCTCTGCCAGGATGGGTCTGGGATATGCATCTGGGATTGGCAGTGGGAGTCTGTCCTCCACAAGCATTTCCCTGGCAGCTCTTGGCCTTGGCCATCACCCTGGTGCAAAGAGGAGGTGCAGGGCAGAGCCCTTTGTCTGTGTGGGGTTTTAGGGCAGGTGTCCCTGGGCAGAGGGTCCTGGTGTGGCTGTGCTGGTCTCTGGCAAGTGAATGGCAGTGGCTCTAATCGTGCCTGAATTCCTCTGAACCACAAGTGAAATCTGCAAAAATACAGAAAGTAAACAGCTCGGGGCTGAAATTCCCAGCGCTTTGGGGAACCTTCCACTAGGAGAAGTTTCTGAGCTGCTTACAAAAGGTTTGCCTCTCCTCCACCCTGCCTGGGTGGGGACCCCCTGGACTCGGAGGGATGCAGCCACAGTGCCATGGGGACTGTGCTGAGAGCCTTGGAGTGGACTGACTTTATGCCTTGGAGCAGCTTGAATATTTTCTTCTTGTTATTGGATTTTTTGTTTTGGTTTTGGTTTGTTGGGGGTTTTTTTGGTTTTTTTTTTTTTTTTCTTTTTTATTATTCCTTTGCTGCTCATGTCTGCCAAACAGGGAGGTTTTAATCTCCTTCTTGCAGACTGTGAGAACAATTACCCGGGATGCTGGAGTGACCTTTGCTGCACAAACAGGGAATGGGAAGATGGCAGTGGGAACCAGCCCCCCACTGCAGCCTCCCTACCCTGGCCTGCCCGGCCCTGGGGAGCTCTGCTCACCCCCAGCTGCAGGTGTTGGAGAGGGAAGAGGCTCTGGCAAAGGGCTGAGCAGCCCTTGCCCATCCCTCCCTGCCTGCAGGCAGGGTCTGGGAAAGATGCTGTCCCCTTAGTGTGTCCCCTGGAGTGGGTGGGACTGTTCCCAAGGGTGAGCATCTCTCATGCTCCCCCCATCCTCCCTTCTCACTGGTCTGGTGCCCAGCCCCTGGGTCCTACTGACCCTGAGAAGCTCTGCTTAGGGCTGTGACAGTGACATGGAGACCCATGAATGTACAGGGCCCACCCAAGCTGTTCTGTGTCAGCTCCATCCCCAGGGAGCTGGGTGGCTGACTGGGTGCCAGACCTGAAGAGGTGGTATATTTGGGTGAGGAAAACCAAGTTGTGCTTGTGAGTGCATTGAGATGTTTTTTGGATGGTCTGCATGGGGGAAGCCTGACTTTCCTGGGAAACAGCCCCTCACTGGACCCACTCTCCCACCCACACACAGATAATTCCCAGTGACCCCTTCCCCTCTTGCTAGGGATGGTCTCAGCACCTCCTGACCCTGCAGCTCCACAGGGCAGCTCTGGTTCCCTTGGCCTCTCCCTGCAGGTCAGGCCTTTCTCTGGCTCTCCTCCAAGTGTTTGGATCAGCTCTTGCAAAAGTAAAGCCATAAAGTTTGCCCCAGCTGTAGTAGGAACCCACAGTGGCTGGCTTGGGAGACAAGCACTGGACCCGGTGGTTATTTATAATGCAGCAGTGAGGTTAAAAATAACAGAAATTTAAGCTCAGGAAGTTTTTTTTGAGGATAAGAAACTTTACTTTGGTATTCAGATGCCAGGGCTAGTGCTGGCCATCCTCCATCCCTGATGTCCCCATGCTGTGTCCCTTGGGGGTCCACAGTCCCTTCTTTCCTCCCAATGTGCTGGGTCCTGTTTTGTGTCCGCAGGAATCATTTCTATTCCTAGAGAGAGTGGGTGCACCGTGGGAAGCCCCAAAAACTGTGCGGTGCCAAGTGGTGGTGCAGGGGTGAGCCGAGTGGGGCTCTGCTCAGGGATCCTGGTGGCTGTGGGGAGGGGACAGTGTGTGGTCACAGCTCCTGTACATCCTCCCATGTCATAGCTATTGTCACTACAGCTGTTTGTTCCCCTGTCAGGGGTCAGAGGGGTTCCCACCCGCTGCTCCTAACATCTCTGCTGCCAGCCAGGCACATCTTGAGCTACTGGCTGCCCTATTCTTGGCACTTGGAGCCCTTTCAAAGCCTTCCTGGGGGTCTTTGGCATTCCGAGCTCCTGTCACTGCCAGTCACAGGTGGGATGTAGGGTGGGAGTCGGATGCTCTGCTTCATGTTCCTGGCACAGCATCCTTGCACAGGGAGAGACAAGGGGTTTTGCCATCTAAAGCCTGGAGCTGGTTCGTGACACAGTGTCCCTTGTGACCCCTCTTCCAGCCACTGCTGGCCAAGACACTGAACCGTCCCAAAGCCCTGTGCAGGCACGTTTCTTGGCATTGATGTTTTATTTTGCTTTGGCTCAAACCTTTTCCCTGTTGACACAGTGTCGGTTTTGCTACAGCTTGCTGGGCTGGGCAGGGGTGACCTTTCCTGTGTTTGCTGTCTGGGCTTAGGATCCATCTGTGCTCTGCAGCCCCAGTGCAGCCAGCGGGCCATGGGGAGCACCTGGCAGGAATAGCTCCCTGGCAGGTCCAGTGCCACTTCCCGCTTTTCATTTCTGTCCTCCTGGCTTTGGGCCTATCTCCTTGGACCCAACTGTGTCTTGTTTTCCTGATGCAGAGCCGTGTGGGGAGCCAGGCTCCCCCTGCACCTGTGTCTCAGAGCTGGGGAGTGTGTCCCCAGCCATGCTCCCTATGGGGGATGAATTTCCTAGTGAAGGATTAGATGGAAAGGGCTGATCTATCCCATCTCTGCATCACTACCAGTAATGCAACCCTCTATTAGCAGGGAAAAAATCCCCTCTTCAGGATGGAACGTTGAAGGTTAATCTCAGGGTCACACCCTCTGCAGGGGGGTGCCTGTCCTCAGCCCTGGATCCAGGGTAGGTGGGGACACCCTGTCCTGCCCACCTGAGTGAAGGCAGTATCCTCCCTTTGGCCTGGGACCCACTGCAGGTTATTCCATCAGGGTGCACGTTTTGGGGAGTGGAGCCAGTGGCCACGCAGCCGCTTTGGCAGCATTTCTAGCTGAACAGAACAAGGCAGGGATGGAAACTGAAAATGAGCTGGAGGCTCCATTTGTGATAGCAGCTCCTGTGGGATTTGTGTGGACTCGTCTGTCTGGTTCTGGGTAGCAAAGGCAATGTGTTAAACCCTTTGGGGGCTGTCCCAGAGCATCCCCAGCCCCTTTCTTCCCACTAAGCCCAAACAGCACATGGCCAAACTTTGCCATTCGTGATGTGTGAGGAAGAGAACTTGCTAATGTTACTTTTTGGCAAAGTCTTGCTGAGAACTCCTCGAGGGTGAAATGAAACGGGGTCACAGAAGGGTTTAATTCGGTACGTTGTCCTTCAAGGGAAGGAAAAGTCAGACGAGAAGTTTTAAAGATTTTATAAAAATATCCACATGTGCTCAGCACAAAACTCACCATCTTTACCTAATTTAGAAAATGACTTTATATGGAGAAAGATTTAACACTGCTCCATGGAGGGGAAGAATAATGAATATGTCTGTACCAAATCACACTGTCATCTGAAGATCTCCAAGTGCTTTCGAAAGGGTTGAAGAGAAATAATTGTTCTTCTCTTCCCTGGTTTTAGAAACTGAGGCATGGGATGAGAAAGCCTGAAAAGTGCAACTTTCCTGACTAATTTTAGCTATTTGAAGTTCAGATCTAAGTACCTAAATAAATGACCTGATTTTAATAGACTGCTGGTCAAGTCTCCAGGGTGAAACCTGGAACAAGTCAGGCTCCGTAGGTCTGCAAAGGTGGCCTGGGTCTGGAGAGGGAGCCTCCTTCCCTTAATTTGGCACCATCACCATGAGCCTTCCTCAGATTTAGGATAAGATGAAACTAATGAGAAGAAATTTATCTGAATTTATCTAAACTTAAAAGAAAAATAGAGAGTTTCTGTTTGGGGCAGCCTTGTTGTAACCATGTGACTTCAGATCCTTTGGTGGCTCTTGGGGACAGGGGTTGGATCCCTCTGGGTCTGGGATACAAAACCAATCCAGGCTTTCCAGCCCTGTTATTACACTTCAACCTCTGAAATTCATTTAGTAATAAATAGTGCAGATGGTGAAGGAAAAGAAGGAAATGAGTGAAGGACCTGCATTATCCTGAGCAGCTGAGCTGCTCCAGGGGTGGGGAATTGCACAGAGATGCTCCTGCTGCCCAAATATAACCTAAAATCCCTTGAAAGGCAAACGTGATCTCTCTTTCCCAGCTGAGCAGTTTGCCAGGTCTCTGGGGTCAATCTCATGAGGAATGAGCAGGGAAATGCTTGCAGAAGAGGAGTTTGAATTAGGTGGTCTTAGCCGGGATCCTAAAGCTGAACAAGTTGAACCTGAGGACAAATGAAGGCTGGTGGATTGTGCTGGGAAGTGCAACCTGTTCCCAAAATGCCTGCCCAGCCTGGGAAGATGCTTCCCAGAGCTTGTGGTGCAGGGGCAGTGGGGATCCTTGGGGAGATGCTGCCTGGATGGTGATGTGAGGAGAGGGCAAAATACCTGTCTTAGTGTTTTGTATCCTTGGACAGCCCTTGTTCACCTCTCTATGTGCAAGAACAAATTATAATTTAATTATGTGTGTACAACACCAACTCCTTCTTTGTGATCAAGGTCTGTCTGATGAATGAGAATTGCAATAAATATTTCCTGTGACCAAGGTCTGGTCCCAGCCCCAGCACCTGCATTCTTCTCTGCATGCCACACAGCTTGCTTTATTTTGGTTTTTCCTCCTGCAAAATCACCTCCCTCTGAAGAGGGCTAGCTGGGCTGGGCATGTCCAGAACTGTCAGGTGCCTCTGCGACTGCTCCATCCCAGATCTTCATTGCTTCAGGATAGAGCTCACAGTGTGACAGGCAGGGCTGAAGCATGAATCCGGCTCCTCTGGTCACTGCTTGTGCTGGCAGATTCCTGCCTGACTGCCCCTGCCAGAGCCTTGGGGACGATGCAGGGCAATATTTGCCCACAGCAGGAGCAGGGTGCTGGGCACCCAGCAGCACTGGCAGGGAAAAGGCACCCAGGCTTTGGCATTTTGCTTTCTACTTGCTGCCCGATGACCCCATGCCTGATTTTTTGCTCCCTGCCTGTTTTGTTTAGTCTGGACATGATCCTTTGTGCCGCAGGACTGTATGCATTGCCCGGCCCTCTTGATGCTCAGTGGGAAGCAACTCCTCTTGCAGGTGGCTACTCTTGTAGGAAACACACCTGCCTTTGTTTTCTTGTCATTTAGAGATATCTCCTGCTCAGAGTGCCTGAAATGTACCTCCTGGCCTGCTGGCACTGAGGGCAGGAGGAACTGTGGCCATGGCACAGATGGGATGGGAAAGACCAGATCAGAGGAAAATGAATTAGGACATACAAAGGTCCTCTTGATCGGGACAGTAACCTCTAATCCGGCTCAGTTCTCCTTACTTACAGTTGCCGAGAGGGAAGGCAGGAGAAAAACAGCCTGGCAAGATGCATAGAGCTGATCTCCTTCCCCCCCAGCTGCTTTGCTCTCACTAATGTATTTGCTGGCAGCGCTCTTTGTCCCCGGAGCGTTTTGAGCTCGGTCAGAGCAGTAGTTCACAGCCAAAGACAGGAGTGCCGGAGCAGGCACAGGACTGGGAATGGCTGAGGGAGTGATGGGAGCCCCCAGTCCCTCAGTACGAGGTGCTTGTGGGGATATGAAGTGCTGAGCCCTTCCGTGTCCCCTCCTTAGCTGGCAGAGATGGAGATGCAGCAGGAAAACCTTGCATCCCCTGACTGCAGCAGAGTCCCTCAGCATCTACAGGGTGTTTCTGCTGAGGGAAGGGGCTGGGCACTGTGGCAGTTCCTCCAGGCCATCCTGCTTGCAAATACTACCCGAGAAGCCCCAGGGCTGCTTTTCTATAGCTCAGCACTCAGTAAGAAGAGTAGGGACATCCGAGAGCGCTGCCCTGTACCGGGACACGAGGAAGGACAGAGTCCTGAGGGAATCGATTTGATTGCACTTTGCAGTGTTGCAGAGGAGATCAAAATCTCCCCCAAAATCTCCTACGCTCTAAAATGAGGCATTTGATACCCCAGATTGCAAGCACGTGCTTCTCTCCTGAGCACCCCCGGACCTGAGCTGTGCCAGGACAGTGGCATTCCGGTGCCCGCTGCAGAATATTCCGGCACTTTTTGTATGGGCTGGTGTGGTCACTGTGCTTGTTCCAGGCAAAAGCAATGAGAATTTTATGAGGTGTAAATGGATTGTGCCTGAAAGCATCCATGTCCCACTCGGCTGCATACATGCACATGATTCTTCTGCACCTCCTCTCCTCAGCCAAAATGTCGTCTCCTTGCAGGCTTAGAGAAAAGATAAATATTAGCACTGTGAGATGCTCTGATCTGAGTTTCTGTCCATGTTGCTGTTGTTGTGGTTAAAAAACACTTTTTCTGGCTGCAAAATTCATTAGGGTCTGGTCTCTGGGATTCAGAGGGAAACCAGAGCAGCTGTTAATGAGAGAGCTCGTTTCAAAGCAATAATGGAATTAGAAAGGAGACAAACATACATTGGTCCCATGCTTGATGGCTTTATTTTCAGCTTCTTTGTTGCTTTTCACTTTATTAGTTAGAACATCCATTTTGCATTAGACGGCAGGTGATGAAATCACACAGAGGTACCAGCGGTGGGCTGAGATGGGGAAGTTGGAGCTTTCTTGGCCATTTCAGAGAGTTTTCACCACAGAGAGCAGGCGTGAGAAGTGCACAGGAAGCAGGAGTGGACAATGAGGCTGTGATAGAGAGGGAGACAGGACAGCAAAGGGCAGAAGCTGCAGACTGCAGCCTCTTTAGTGAGGCTTGTAATATCTTATTAATGGAAGAGAAACTGCAATTTTTATTTTGTGGAAATTCTTTTGTTCCACATTAAATTTTAAAGTGCTTTGCTCCCATTACAGCCTCCTGCCAGAGCACTCTGCTGGCTGGGAGGAGCTGCCCTTTGAAAGGTTTTGGGAGAGCCCATGTTTGTGTCCGGGCTGGGGGAGCAGGGCAGGGGTGCAGGATCCTTCCCTGGGGCTGTCACCTCAACCCCAACACTCCTGTCACACCTGCAGAGCATCACCTGGAGTCTGGGCCGGGGATATGGAAGGTGCCAGGGGTGGGCTATAGTGGGCTGCATGTCCTTGGTAAGCTCTGGGGCTTGAGGAGGGCTTGCCTACACCCAGAGCTCTTTCTTAATTAACTCCATGTGCAGGGACATGCGGATCCTGGAACAGGAACAAGGCACCCTTATTCCCCAATAAGCTTGTCCACACATGGAGTAAATCAATAGCAGCTCATCAGGAGCCGTATCCTGGCTGGAGATGCCGCCTAAGGATGAGTCACATGCAGAGAGGGGGGCAAAAATAAAAAAAAAAAAAAAAAAGAAAAGAAAAAAAAAAAAGGAACAAAAATCTGAGGTTTGACTCCAGACCTAGACTCAGGAATGCCCATTGTGTTTCTGATGTGCGAAACCAAAGGGGTGGCTTTGTACTGTGTCCTCTCTCCTGCCTGCTAATCCTTGTAGGTGGCTGGAGCAGAATTTTTCACCTTGATCCCATAATTATATGTTGGGCTGTGACTGCCTGAATATTAGGACTCTTTGTGGCTTTTAGCTGGTTGTGGGTTGGTCCCCACTGAGCTCCAAAGCAAGTGGTGCTGGCCTTGGGCTCCCAGTGAGGAGGCAATTGAGTAGGCTGGGACTGAACAGCTCTAAGGGTATTTTGGAATACCAAAGGTTGTCCTTGTTGCTTTTCCTAAGCCAAAGTGAGGGAGGCTTGGATGATGTGCAGGAGATTGGGAACCTGGGGAGCTGGGTACATTTTTCATGAAGCTTTTTAGTAGATCAAAAGCATTAGAAATCATTTGATTTAAGGTTCCTGAAGTGACCAAATGCCTTGAATGAGGTTTATCCAGAGCAGCCTGGGGCTGTCCCAGGACACAGCAGTATGCAGGGCCAGATCCAACTGCAGGAGCAGGGTCTAGTAAAGGTTTTGGAGAGAGGACAAATTACTTCTTACTGGGGCCTGATGTGAGAATGTTTCTCACATCTGTCCCAGTCCAGAAGTTGCTGATTGTGAGGGTCAGGACATCTGCACCGAAGGTGCCCAGTCCCCCTTGGCAGGGCTCATGGCAAGATGAAGACCCCCAAAGTCACTATTTCCACCCAAATGTGCTCAAACCAATCTTTTTTCCCAGCTGTCTCAGTGCAGATGAGCAGTGGAAGGGATGTGGAAATGGAGCCTCTGCAGCTGCCAGAGTCTCTCTGCCTGATTTCTCTCCAACTCCAAGCAGCTCCCAGGGCAGTGGGCACCCAGCAGGCTCCGTGGCTTATTCTGCAGGAATGAATGAATGGAATAAAACCGTTTTAAATGCCAGTTTTGACACAGGTGACAGGCTCTAGGAGGTGGCAGTGGCTCAGTCCCTGCTCTCCTTCTGTAGAGGTTTGACTCTGTGACGACACACTGTCAGTGCTGCTAGCACAGGAGGAGCCGCACGGGTCGGAGCTGGTCCCTGGCTGCTGCCAGAGCCCCTGCAAGGCATTACAGATGATGTGCCATCCTCTCACTGAACTTCCTGGCTATTGTCAGCTGCTGTTGAAGCCTGACGCTAATTAAATAGGGCGGTTTGTGCTTAATAAATTCCCACTTGAGTCATGCCAGTGGGAGGGCACTGGTCAGATCCCTGCCAGTGCCACTGTGGTGTGGCAGCACTGGAATGGTTCTCCCTGAGAATCTCCAGCATCCCTCAGCCCTGTGGGTAGTACCCCACATGGGTGCATATCCCTGCATCCTGGCAAGCTTGTCTACCCTGTGGTAGCAGCACCTTGGGATACTCAGAGGGATCTTCAAATGATGGCAGCAGGATGAGCATCCCTGGTGCCATGTCCCACCTTGTCCCCTTTCCTGCCACCCCAGGACACCCCAGGCAGCCAGCCCTGTGCTTACCCCACTCCCTGTCTGTTCCCACTTCCCATCTTTACAAGGAGACGTCAATGCACTGTCATGAAGCTGAAAGCATCAAACTGGTGCGATGCCCCAAACCCCTGGGAAGCTCTGGAGTGATGCCTGTGTCTTGCCTGCTGGGAAGGTGGGAAGCTGCCCCTGCTGCCAGCCAGGCCTCCTCCTCCTCCTTGGCTTTCCCTGCATGGAGGGGAGGCCAGACTGGTCTGTTCCCTCTGGGAATGCCAGGATCACATGGAGCACAAATTGGACTACTACTAGCAGCAAGCAGGTTGCTGGGAAGGATTTACAGGAGTAGAGGACATGGTTGACTCTCTCTAGACACTGTCCTTCCCCAGGGAAAAGAAATCAGGGGCAGTGCCATCCCTGCCAGCAGGTTCCATAGGATGCACCTTAACCTTTACAAAATAGCTGCTTTTGTCATCTTTTCTAAAACTTGAGATATTTCATCTAACAGCCATCATGCAAACCCTGCAGTGGAGCCCCTGCTGCTTCTTGGGGCTGTATACCTTCCCTCCATGTCTACCTTTGTTTTTTTTGGGCAGTGGGGTGTGGCATGTATAGGACATCACATCTGAGTGCAGGCCAGGGTTTGGGCTGGAGCATGTGGGGTGAGTCCTGCTTTTAAGCTGGTCTTGCCCTGTTTGTCCTGGCTGCAGCTGTGTGGGTGTGTGAGACTGGGAGGTGTTTTGGGGTGACATCCCCTACTGTGTCCATGCAAGTGCCACAGCAGAGCTTGACTCCCGTACTGAGCACCATCCCAACCCTAATCTTCCTCCTTCTTCCTTCCTCTACCACCTCCCTCCTTCTTCTCTGCCAGCGAGATGCTAATCCATGAGTTCCTGCCGTGGATTTGCTTGCAGGGTTCAGTTAGACCAAACACTCAACCCTGCTGAGCCCCTCAGCCTGCTCCAGCTCCTACTGCCCATGGTGGCTCAGCCCTGGGGAGAGCAGCTTCCTGCTCCCAGTCAGTCCACATAAGCCAGGGATGGATTTTAGTCACTGCAGGATTTTGATGTGGTGTCAGGATGTTTCCATTCCCACAGATGAGTGTTCCTCGTAGACACCTCAAAAACTGACTCAGGCGTACCAGCATCTCCCAGTACAGCCACAGACTGGCTGCAACCTCTTCCATGCAGGGAAAAAGGCAGGGATTGTGGACTGGGGTAGCCTTGGCCTCTGTTTCCCCACCTGTAGAATGACTTCCTTGCCACTCATCCCCGTTGTGAAAGCTCTGTGTTGCTTTCACTGAAAACCGCTATTTTTCTTATTTTTATTGATTGTAGACTTCAAAACCCAAAGTGTGTAAGATGCTTCCAGTCTAATTAGTACTTAACCTGCAACAAAATATTGCATTTTACATTGATTTTTCTTTTAAGAAAGGAAACATTAGCTCAGTTTCTAAATGAAACACTTTAGCAGGCCATTTGGAAAATCATCGTCATGTTCAGACTTTGTAAACACAATTTCTTTAATATTCTTTTTCCCTCAACTTGCAGCCAGGTAAGAAAACATACACAAAAATTGGTGGGTGTTTTGATTCGCCCCAAAGCTGTATTTCTCCAGCAATACTCTCAATGGAAAGTTGTACCCAGCAATGGCTAATGCCAACCAATAAATGGGAAGGGCTTGGTTCTCCCGTGGTCAGGCACAGCTCCCAGGGAAGGGTTTCCTCAAAGGAGGCTCTCCCTCAGCTACCCTTCCAATCACAGCAAGTCAGGCTGTAGTGGGTTTGTTCACATCTTTACCTTCTGTGAGATAAGAATTAGGGGGAATGCAAAGCAGGCTCCATACTTTAAAGAATATAAAGAAGCTTATTACTAACAGAATTAAAAGTAAAAAGAAATAACAAGGAATTAAAGCAAAACCCCCTTTTTCCTCCCGCACCTCCCCTTTTTACCCAACTCGCACAAAGGATAATAAATTATGATTTTGGTCAGTATTATAGTTCTTAAAAGTCTCTCTGTTGTTTAAGGAAAAAGGTTTTCTTTTGCTTCACGTGGTTTCCAAACTGCTCAAAGGGCAACAGAACCGCCCGGAAATTCTGCTGCCGTGAAAAACATCTCTACCCTGAATTTTGCAGTCTTCCCACACTGACAGCATGGGCCAGACATGGGGTATATCTTTTTTAAGGATAGCCAAATTCCAGCTTAAAAGCAACTGCTCTCTTCTTCACAAAATCTCTTAAAAGTCTCTTACAGTTCCGAGGTGATCTGACATGGTCACGGTTCTTTTTCCTGCAGGCTGCATACAAAATTCTCATCCACCCATGTCTTTAAGTGGATTAAAGAGAAAAAGAACAGTTTGTGATATTACAGTTTTTACCACAGCCTGCAAAAATATGTTTAAGCTTCGCGCAGGGTATGACTCCGCCCTCTTTTCCCGTCGCCATCTTCAGCTCTGTTTCCTGTGACTTACTCTCTCTTTCCCTCTGACCTTGAAGTCGCCATGATTTTATTCTGGCTTTATGTTGGAGAAAAAGCCTCTTTATGCGGCTGGCTCCTCAGCTCGACTCTAGCTACGTTGGTCACAGAATGCTCTATCAGCTCCCGCTGGGATCTGCGCGGGGCTGCGGCGGAGGGGGGGGGGGCAAGGAAGCCCACCAGTCCTCACAGAGCTTCGCCAGGTGGTTTCGGCTACACAGCAGCTTATGGTTATTTCTTAGCTGCCTACAGCTGTGAGACGGTTCTCCTGCAGTGACCCAGGGGTGCCCATGCCCCAGGGCTGGGGGGAAGGAGGAGGCCCGGGGCCCATTTTCCCTCCCCTTCCTGCGAGAAGCTTGAACACCAAAGGGAAGTTTCCGTGTCTCCCCATGGTTTAAATATGTAAATTTCGAGAAGCACCATTGGTCTAAACAACTGTCTATCAACCCAGCCTCAAACCACCACACAGGCATTGCCCTCAGAAGCTCCTGGGGAGCCCCCTGGCCAGTGTCCCCGGGTCAGGGTAGCAGTGAAGGGGAAAGG
Source organism: Mystacornis crossleyi (assembly GCA_013400655.1). Lineage (NCBI taxonomy): Eukaryota > Metazoa > Chordata > Aves > Passeriformes > Timaliidae > Mystacornis > Mystacornis crossleyi. Next base: position 25,638 of record VYZQ01017346.1, read on the forward strand.
AGAAGGCAGGGGGCATGGGGTCTCTGTCCCCCAGCTTTGCTTTAAGCCATTTGGACACTTCAGAACTGATGGTAAGGGGCCCCTCTGCCCTGGCTTGTTCCATAGGGTTAAAAGGATTCCTGAGTTTGTCCTTGGATTTGTCCTCTGAGCTTTTTGTGAGGCTTGGCCAGGTTTCCTCTGGGACTTTGAGCTCGTACCCTTTTGCAATCAAAATACTATGCTGGGGACACGAAGGGCGCAGCTATAGCAGATGTGGCCAAGAGCTGGATGCTTTTGGCTACTCTTGGAGCCACTGCAGCCAGGACTATGCCTCTCCTCCTGTCTCTCTTTTTCCTCCCTCAAGCCCCACACTGCCCATTTGGGGAGTGCAAAAAGAAAAACCCCAGAGCCTGAGCTTCTCTAGGGGCCCTGGAAGGTGTTTGCCTCAGTGCAGTGGACACGTTTCCCTGCTTGGTGAAAGAGAGCGGATGGAAGGTGCTGTGGAATGTCCCCATACCTATTTGCATTTTGGGACATCTTGGTGATGACTCTGTGGGTCTGGCAGTGTGGGGTCTGTTGGTGAGGGCTGTGCTGTGCTTCAGGGTGCACGCTCTGCCTCTCTGGAGGGTTTCCTCCAGGGCTCCTCCCCAATGCTGTCATTTCCCTGTCTCTCACATTCTGCCCATGAGCATCCCTTGCCCAGTGTCTGCAGATGAATGAGAATGGGCTGAGTGGAAGGCCCAGGCAGGGTAGAAACAGGTCATGTGTCTAGGTTGGAAATGGAGTTGTTTGTTTGGCTTGCTCACCAACAGTTCTTCCTCCGAGGTTTCCCCTGGCCCTCAGTCAGCAGAGGGAATTCCCTCTCCCTCTGACCAAGATCCAGCTGGGATTGCTGCAGGGAACATGCAGACCAGCTGTAATGGCCGTCTCTGCCCACGTTCACCAGGTTTTGTGGCCCTCAGTTGGTGCCATCCTGCCATCCACTTGTTTGGGTGATTAGGGATGTGCTGGATTAATCAGCAGGGGTAGTGGTGATCCTGCAGAGCTATCCCATCTCCTGCACTGCCCCTGATGACATTCCCTGCCCTGGATGAATCTTTCATGCACTTGCCTTGTGTGTATTTAATAGGCTGGGATTAGGTTTGAGCTCATATGGGAGTTCAGGGGGCTCAGGGGGCTGCATCCTCCAGTGGGATGTGGCTGGCAAGGGAGAGAGTGGTCCCCCTGGCAGGGTAGGGGTCTGTGGAGGGAGGCAGAGAACCTGTTTCCTCTGTGACAGGTAGGGTGCTGATTTTCACAGGGAATATTTTGGCCCCACAAGGAATATTTTGGCTTTGCAGGGATGGGCACAGAGTTTTCCTGGCCAAGGAGGGTTAATCCAGTGTTGGTGGGAGCAGAGAGTGAGCTCGTCAGGGATTGTAAGGGAAGCAGAGGAGCTGCCAGGACAATTAGCACAGGCTTGTTCTCCTCAGCATGGCCCTGGGATGCAGTGGGACTGTAATCAGCCTGTCGCTTCCCTGGCTTTATTAATACATTGATTTTTGGAGGTTTTGGCTCCGTGCAGTGTGGTGCCTGCCAGCCAAGCCTCTGCGGGAAGTGGGGGTTCAAGGTGGCACGTCTCCGGGCATGGCAATGCCTCATTTTGAAAGCTGTTTGGGCTTCTTCCTTGGGGACTGATGGTGGAGGAGGAGGAGGAGGAGAGACATCCCCTCCATCTGTGCGCTGCCCTAGGAAGGGATTTAAATCACAGGTCTGCAAAAAAGAGGAAATGTGCCTGGTTTGCGCAGGCTTTGAAGCCCGCAGGAGCCTCCTGACAATGCTCTCCTTCCCGCTTCAGGAAGGTCTGGCTCAGAAGGGATCTTTTCCCTGGCCATGGAGCCAGGCACTGTCAGCTACTGCCTCCATCCTGGGGCTGGGGCAGCAGCGAGGACCAGGCTATGTTCCTGCAGCTCCCAGTGAGTGCAGGCAGGAGAGTTCTGTTCCCAGGGTCAGTACCCTGGATCTCATCTACCCTCTGCTCCAGCAGCAGAGGGTGAGAGGTGCTCTTCAAGGAAATACATCAATATTAAAATATAAATAAATAAACATAGGTAAAAAATTTATGTAGGTATATATGCTTAGGACTAGTTTTATCCTCATCCATCTTTCCATGAGCCTGGAAACTCCTCCTCCCTGTCTAGTCATTCTTTCCCACACCAGTATGAACTTGCCTGACCAGCACAACCTCCTTGGCACAGCAGCCCTGATGCCACACGTGTGGCCATGCAGAGCCATCCCTTCAATTCCTTCATTTCACCAACTGTTACATAAATCTGCTTTTATACTGAACTTGTGGACGTCACTGGAGCTCTGTCCATACTCATAACATCACTGTTTCCATGGGAACCAGCGTACTTCCAAGGGGGAAAAAGTAGAAGGAGACTAAAAAAAGGACAAAGAAGGAACAAAATAAGACAAATATGTGACATATCCCAACTATGTGTCAGTGTAGGATGTTACAAAGATTTCACTGCAACTTGTTTAGGCAGCCTTGCATAACAGTTTTTGAGTGTAGCAGCAAGCAGAATCAGGGATGGCAGAAACTTAATAGTATCCCAAATATCCAGAGTCCCTTAGTGAGGAAGAGGTGCCTCTGACGGCTCTGCACAAGGTGCCGCTCTGTGTGAGCAGCAGGGGAAGGTGCATCTTCCAGTGCTGCAGCATTTCCCTGGGTTTCCATGGGTTTTCCTCCATCCTGGAGCGTGGCTGGGGCTGTGCACTGTGAGGGGGTGGCACTGCTGGGTGTTGTGGATGTGTCCACAACATGAGTGGAGTGAGAGCAACTGGCACTGCTGAGCTTCAGGAGCAGGTGCTATTAAAGGACAATTTACAGTGAGTGAGTTTAAATATATATTTTTGGGGGTTTAGTGTCCATCCACTGTGCACTTTATAAGGCATGGTGGGAGAAAAGGTCTTAAATAAGTTATTGAGCCTCAGCAACAGCTTTGGCATATTGAGTGTATTTTAACTGGTAGCCCCAGTCTCCCTGTGGAAGACCTTGCCATTAGGAAGGATTTTACTGCTCATGACATCTTTGTTAATGCCACGTGTGAGCTGCTGGGAGGGAGACCATCCCCTGGCTCTGTCACAGGAGGTGATGGCTGGTGCAGAGGCTGATCCGGGAGATGGGAGGGACAGGTCTGGGAAGAGGATGGGGACACGCTCCCACCTCTGCAGCCCCGCTCTGGTGGGGTGAATGAGAGGAGAGCCTGTCCCTGAGCCACCCAAATGTCAGCTGAAGGTGCCAAACTGTTGGGAGAAGGAGTTTGGAGGAAGTTGAAGCTTCTGCAGAGCTTGGTTTGGGTGAGCAAGGCTTCACCTTCTTCTCTTCTGCTCTTCCCTCCAAGAGATGCAGAGCAGTGGGATTTGGGGTCCCAGCACATGGCGTTGGCTGGTGAAAGGGCTGGCGAGCTCCATGGGGCTCCCACCTGACCCATCTTGCTGGACAAGGGCTGGGGCCATGCATTGACCCTTTGCACCACTTCATTTCCTTTGGTCACTACTCTTGGTGCTGAAACAGGCATGAGGAGGGAGGAAAAACTGGGAGGAGAAGCCAAAATAAATTCAGCCTAAAGTGCTCTTGCTTAACATTTTATTATTTTATATTACATTATTTTATTTTATATTTATTTTATTAAAGCACCCATCCTTGCAGGTGCTGGTCCCAGGGCCAGGCTGCCAGCAGCTGAGCCCTCACAGCTCAGGAGTTAATTGCAAGCAATATGTAGGGCTTTTCTTAAAAGCTCCAGCTCCTGAAATTTGGAGATTATGCAAGTCACTCAGCTTGCAGGATTTTTTAATCCTTTTTTTTCTCTCTCTTTAAGCAATAAGATTTTAAAGTCTTTTAGTTGCTGGGAAAAAACTCTTCAAGTAGAAATCTAAAAGGTTACGAGGAAACAATTCTGAAACCATAAGACAAATAAGAACCTCAATGAGGTTTCTTTTTTTTTTTTTTTAACCAAGCAACCTTTTTGGTCACTCTTCATCCCCTCTAAATACGGCATCATTCTTTGCCTCATCACCTGGGTGGCTAAACAGGGCTCCTCCACACTGCTGAGCAAATCGTACCTCTCCCTTCAGAGATGACTGCATCTCACAGGCACGGGAGAGCATCTCTGCCTGCAGCTGGCAGTGCTGGTTCTGTGTCCTTGGGAGAAGAGTGATAAGATGATTGCTCCCTGAAACACCCCTTTTCCTCCACTTTTGAGCTTTACAATCCCTGTTATGTGTTACTGGGCCACTGGGGACTCTGTGGTCCTGCCAGGATGGGAGCAGAGTGCTGCCTTTCCTGGCAGAGGGAAGCAGCCAGCGGTGCATCCCTTTGAACATCTGCAAGCCAAAATGAATTAGAGATAACATTTCCAAAAACACTGCCATGAATAATCGCCCTGTTTTGGTTTCCCAGGTTTAATTGTGAAGCTGCATGAATTAAAAGAGCCTCCTGGGTCTATCTGTGCTGGGAGGGAAGTGGTTTCGAAGACCTGCAGAGCAGTGACAAGGCAGAGATGCTCCAGCCTGGCTTTTTCCCGGCTCAGAGCCTGTGGATGGGGATATGCCAGGCTCAGTGGGGTCCTGCCAGCTCCTGACAGTGTGTCCTCAGCCTGCCAGCTGCGGTGACCCGGGATAGGGCAGACGTTGGCCATGCGGTGGAAATGGAAACACTCTCTGAGCAGTGCTTGCATTTTTAAACCCCTTTGTGCAGCCCCACTGGAGGAGCCTCTCAGCTTTGCTTTCCAGGAATGGCCTGGCGATGCGACTTGCCTGGCACAAATCCCTGCAGACTGCAGGGCAGGAGGCAAGCGCTCCATCACATGTGTGCCATGAGTGTGCTGGGGCTGCCGTGCCTGCAGTGGCTTTTCCATCCTGCCAGGGAAAAGCAGGTCTGCTGCTGCCGTGGTGCTGTGATGCTGCGGGAAGGGCTGTAAACCTGCAGCATCTTCCCTGCTTCACCCTGTGCTTGTGTCCCTCAGAGAGGCAGGAGGGACCAGGCCTGGAAAAGATCTGGGAGGGCAAAGCTGTGGAGTAGGGACCCTGTTACAGTGACACTGGGGGCAGATCCCTGCCAGTGCTCAGCTGCAGGTCAGGGAAGTGGATTCACTGGGTAGAGATACTTTGAGAGCACTTCTAGCATTGCTGCATCGACGGAGGTGGAAATGCTTCCTGCAAATGCTTAAAGCAAAATACAGAGGCTGGTCTTGTTTTTGAAAGAATGTGGTAGGGAAAAAAATAAATCTGATTAAATGTCCAGGACTGTGATGGGAATCCTATAACGTTTAACTGGGCATGACATGAAGAGCCTTTTCCTGTTGGCCCGGTGCAGTCAGAGGCAAAGCTGTGTAGGGGTTATTATTTCCATCTGTGAGGCAGATTAATTCTGAGGACTTTTAACTTCCCTCGCAAACAGCCTAAATTAATGTTTTAGGATTTTAGTCCCAGCCTCCTCCCACCCCTCCAAAGGCCAGGCCCTGGAAGTGCCATTATGCTCCTGTCAAAGGGGCTATTTCTGGAACTGATGATATGAATGAAGCCTAAAACTCTACTCTCATTAACGTCTGCAGCTTATCCCGGTGTCACTCCTAAGCTGGTGGGACTTGGTGACACTGCAGGGGAAGGCTGTCATTTCAACCCAATTTTCACATCACATTTGCACAAAAATTTCCAGGCCTTGCCAGCACTTTCCACACATTTGTCAAATCCCAGCCGCTGTCCCAGTGAGTGAAGGCTTCTCCTGGCACACAGAAGTGATGGCTGTGGGTGTTGATGGAGGACTTGGTCCTGGATGTGATCCCTGGGTCTGAACGACCACTCCTTGCCCTGAAAAAGAGGCAGCAGAGAGAGCCCAGTGTCACCTGGCCGGATCCAGGGGGTTTGATGAATTCCTATTGTTGAGTTTCATTGCGTGGTACAAACCCGCAGCCCCTGGTGCTGCAGGGCTGCCTCCCTCGCCCACGGAGCCCTGCTTCCATCACGCTGGCTGTGCTTGCCGGGCGGGTGTGGTGTGCTGTCCCACCCTGTCCCACCACACCTCCCGGCAACGGCAGCACATTTCCTTGGAGCTGCTGCTTCCACAGAGAGTGGGAGGAGGAGTCAGGGAAGGACAGAGAGGGATGTAGGGAAAGAGGAGAGGGGGAATGGTGGGAGCTACCTGGGAGTAGCAAAGCATCAAGGGAAGAAGTAAATCCCATAGAAGAGTGTGACCCTGCAGAGCATCACCAAACGCTCCCCTCCGTACTCGGCTCGGTCAGTGGCACTTCCCCCAGGGAAACGGGCCCCCATCTCTGGGGCACAGAGGTGGCTGCTCTCCCCACTCCCAAGCCAAAGAGCGCACCAGGAGCAGTGCAAATGCTCCAGCTCCTCGGAGAGAGCCTGGGATGCAGCTGGACAGAGCCTCTCACCTGGTTATGGCTGCCCTTGGGCAACAGCTCCTGATTTAATTCACTTGCTGGTGAATTTGATCCAAACTCCTGCAACCAAATCATAGTGAGCCTAATGCAATATCTTTCACTTTTAATTATATTAGGCTGGGTAGTGCTGGCTAATTGAATCTGGGGCTCTCGCCTCTTAATTATGAAAAGTCAGGTGCTGTGAAGTGCGGGCAGGTGGCACTGGGAGCACCGGTGGTGGGAAGGGGCTGAGGGCTCTTGCGCTGTGAAAGGGCTCCTTTTGGAACTAGTGAGTGACTTCTGGACTTTTGGAACAAGTGAGCTACTTCCTTCTTTTTTATTTTCATTCTCTTTATCTTATGAATTTTAAGAGTCAGGTTACAACAGAAGTGTTACTGCATTTTTCTGTGTGGCAGAAACAGATTTTCTTTTTAGTTGAAAAAAATCTGTGAGGGTTTTGGCTGCCTGCCTTGAGCACATTGATGGTAAAAATGTGGATTTTTAAGAATACGTTGGGATAAGCAGGTGACCCTGAAAAGTGGTGACTTTCTGACACCCATGGGGTGGGGGTGGATGGGGTGATCATCTATTGTGTGGGCATGAACCCCAGTATTAATCCTTTTTCTTTTAAATATCAGCCCTGCTCGGTGTGAGGAGGGGGCAGGACCCTGAGGACAAGCTCTGCTCCCAGCAAATATTTATCTCATGCAGTGAGGCCTATGGGCTCAGCTTGACACTGGGGTGGTGGCAGTGCCACCTCTGTCCCTCCCTTCAAGTATTCTCCTCACCTGAACTGCTGGCCAGGGACCAACACTCTGGTGCTTTCCCAAAGCCCCTTTGCCCCTTCCCTGCCTGCACTGCAGCAGTGAGAGGCATTCAAAAAGGCACCTTCTGCTTTTGCTAATTGAAGAGTTTCCCTTTGTTAGCCTCTCGGCTCAAAGGAGGGTTGGTACAAAACCATAGCCAGCAGCACTTTGTGTGTCTCTGAAAATCCCATTAGCAGAAGAAAGAGCTTGAAGTTTCATTCAGCTGGGAAAAAAAAAAAACACAAGGCAAAGAAAAAAAAACCCCAAAACCAAAAAACCCCCCCAAAACTCCCCAATACCACAAAACCACCCCCCCCCAACCTTCTGATCTATCAGCTGCACATTAACATACTGCCCTTGGCATCGCTGGGGTGCCTGTCCTAGGAATATTTAATCAGGGTGAAGTGTTATATTGGACTGAAATGTATGTGCTCCAGGGAGCGACATGCTGATAAGTGGGTCTGCAGTTAAATTTGGGAAAAAAACCTCTGCCATCAGCAAATAAACACCCTTCCTACTCCCTGGGTCCCCCTTCCTCTCCAGGCTGTTTTCCTGCCTGCCGATGTTTTTTCCTGCACGAGGAGGTGGAATGTGGGGAGGGCAGCCCTGAGAGGGGAGGACAGGATAGGATGGGAGGACCTTCACCATTGCCACGGTAGGCAGCATGGGGGAGGCTATAACTGTGCCAAGATGAGGGGTGCTGGCCTGGGGCAGTGTGTCTTTGGGCAGGTGGGGGCTGCTGGCTGCACCATGGGGACTGTCTAAGGGGAACAGATGTAGTGCTGGTCCCCAAATCTCCCTACTGGAGACAGCTGGTGCCCTATGTGTTGCAGGTTGTGGCATCTCGGTTAGCTGCACTCTTCTAGCTTCCCTCCACTTGCAATCAGTCACTGGTGCCAGTACCAGCACTCTAATGAGTATTGAGGGGCACCTGAGGCTTTGCAGACTGTGGTGTGCCAGGGAAGGACAGGGAGGGTGTCTTTGGTGCCATCCTGTGCTCTTCCATTTCAGCCCTTACTCATCCCTCTGTGCCGGACATGGGGCTGTGGTGGGCTTGGCTCTGCTCAGCTGCCCCAGGTGAGCATTAGGGCTGTGCTGGGCCTTGGTCAGGGAGGAGATGAGATCAGAGTGACTCCAAGCTGATGCCCACTATGGTTGCATGCCCATCTCTGCTTGTGCAGGAGTTTGCCATCCCCAGCCAGCACCAGGAGGTACCCACTGGGGCAAAAGCATCCCCAGCTGGGATGGAGTGTGTGGAGGAGATCCACGTCCAGTGAAGGGTCTTGTTCACTGCCACAGAAGAATTTGAAGGGATCTTTGCCTGTCGGGGGAGATGTCCATCTGTCTCTGCAGGTTTTGACCCAACCAACCCAGCTGCCCTGGGACCTCCTCACTTCCCTGCTGCATATCTTGCACAGCCCATGTAGATACATTCCTTTTGTCACTCGTTTGGGATCTTACACGGTGTTTTTTAATTATTTATGTTCCCAAGGGCTTTGCAGTTCCTTGCTGGCAGAGCCCTCGACACAGCTGGTTCTGCTGGGGGATCTTCCCAGCCCCCCAAGCTGAGGATTCCCTTCAGTAGCTGCCCCCTCCTCTGGCCGCCCTCCACGGCTGCTCCCAAAGGACTACATTGAGGCTAAATATTCCAGCCCATAGCCCCAACCTGACAGTTGGAAGGTCTATCCTGATATCCTGTAAACATTTCTCCCGATTAAAAGATCCATATTGCTGACAAGCAAACTGTGACTCAGCCCCATGTGGTTTTCCAGGAATTTGCCCAGGATGGGTGGTGGGAACTGCCAGCCCCAGCCCTGTGTGCCCAGTAAGGAGGCACCTGCTGATTCATCCTCACCTTTCCCTTCCCCAGGCAGATAACACTACAGCACGGGCTCCCCAGCACCACCCGCTGCTGTGTTGCAGTGAAAACTCTCGTCTGACAAGGGCCACGCTTATTTTCCTGGAGCATGGAAGCTGCTGCTGGCACCCAGGCAGGAGCATGGCCCTGCTGCCTGTGGGTTCTGGCAATCGAGGGGGTGTTTTTCATGCTAGGCTGGAAGATAACCCCAGCACTGCATTGAACCAGCGCCTGGATTTCCTGTCTTTGTGCTTCAGGCAGCCTGGAAATGCCCCCAGAAGGATGCAGGAATTGGGTAACAGGTTTGAACCACCTCTATGAGGATGTGCTGCAGTAGCACACTTTATTCTGCCCCAGAAATGCATCCAACATCTGTCCCAGCAGCTTAGCTCTTTAAAAATTTCTCCGAGAGGCAGGAGGCAGGGTAGGGAATGGGCTCTGCTGGCCCTCACTTAAAGGCTTTTAGGCAGTTCATTAAGGGTTTTGGCGATCTTAATTTGGAGTGGGAATGAAAGTTCAAGCAGTGGCTTCAGGGAAATACCCCTGGGATAAACTGTGACATGGTTAATAGAAATCGTAATGTTGTTAAAGTGCTTTTCCGTAAAACGCCAGGAGAGGAAATTAATGGTGTGGGGTTTTTTAGTTCTTTCCTAAAAGTTGATATCGCTCATTTAATTTAATGTTTTAATCCATCACATAAGCACTCAGCACTCTTGCCATGCAACTTCCATTTTAGAGTGATTTTCACATCAGCTGTAGCCACTAATGGCAGCATGGAGAGAACAAGTGCACATATCTAAACATGCAAACCCAGATAGCACCTAATGTAGGGAAGCTGGTCTGCTCCTGCCCTAAAGGCTGTGAAAACCTTTCCAATTCAGTGGTGGCTTCTTGTGGATGCACCTCTGGGTCCATTGTCTCCTTGACGGGTGTGTGCAGGTGGTTTGAGAGGGTCAGCATGCTGGTGATCCTGCTCAACTGTGTGACGCTGGGCATGTTCCACCCCTGCGAGGACATCGCCTGCGACTCACCGCGCTGCAGGATCCTCCAGGTACGGCCCCACATTGTTGGCAGCTCAACAACAGCCTCAGATTGATGTGGAGAGGGAAAGACTGAGCTGGATCCAGCCATGGTGGCCTTGTGTCCCAGGAAGACAGGTCCTGCCTGCACTGCCTAGCCTGTCAGCACTTGGAAAATGCTGGTTTTGGTGCTCGGATGAGAACACACAGTGCTGTCAGGCAAAACCCCTGCCAGGCTGTGCCAGCCCCAGCCTAGCCAAGACTTTCTTGGAGTGCTTGGGGAGGCTAACCATCTAGCAGAACGTGAAAGCAGAGGCCAAAATATACTTGTCCCATTATCCTGGCACTGTGGGTGTTGTTGGGCCATCTGGGCTGGGGAAGGCACACGGCTGCTCTCAGCACAACTTCTTCCCAGGGATTTAGCTTTTAGTGGTACAAGAGGAGACCTTGCTGGACTCAGGTCTTCTAATTCTCTCCCTTGTGCAAGTGTGCAGGAGCATCCCTCTTCCCTTCCTTTCTTTTGCAGAGCTTTGATGACTTCATCTTTGCCTTCTTTGCTGTGGAAATGATCATCAAAATGATTGCGCTGGGGATTTTTGGGAAGAAATGCTACCTGGGAGACACATGGAACCGCCTGGACTTCTTCATCGTCATTGCAGGGTAAGTCTGGGGAGGCACATCCGCTTCTCCCTGAGTCTCTGTTGTTATGTATGGCTCTGCTCGGCAAGCACTGGATTTGGGGGAGCAGCTGGTTTGCAGCAGCAAAGGCTGGGGGCTGGCTGGGTATCGGTGCTATTTGTGTTGTCCATCTCAGCTTCCCAGCAGGGATCACTCCTGAGCTGCAGACACCCCTCTGGTGCTCTCAGTAGCTTGAGTGAGAGCTGATGCTCAGCTCACGGAGAGAGCAGGACAGGGTGACAAAAGTTGTTTGGGGTGGATTTTGACCAGCTCATGCCCTGGGGCTCCTCGCTGGGTGCTGGGCTTGGCTCTCCTCCCTCCAGCCCACCAGAGGTTTCAGTTTCCATGGCTGGAGTGGGCGGTTGGGAGCACGGAGGGCTGTGCCACGAAGGATTGTTCACTGAAACATGCACGATTGCCCTCATTATATATATCTTTTTTTTCTGGAAGGAAAGCGACCAAGTTTGCCTTTCTGAGTGTTTTCCTTTCAGAGGCACCTGGTTTGAATTAAAGGCTCTTCCAGCACCCGAGAGTCTCCTGGCAGAGGCTGGAAATCCACATGAAAAGTCCTTGGCCACTGGCCAGCGAACTGAGTTTCTTTGACACACGAATCTTACTGGCCCTCACCTCCCCTCCCTGCCTCAAGAGCCCCAAGACCTTTGGGAAAACAGTGTGTTTTTCCTCTTTTGACAGAGCTAGGGATTGAATTTACTAGATTTTCTTGGAAAGGAGCAGAGGCCTCCCAGACCTGGCATGGGTTTGGTGTGGTCCAAGAAGGGGCAACACCTTGGTGAGTTTTGCATATGGTCCATTGCTGGCCTCACAGGGACATGGCTCAGGCCTCTGCCAGTCAGCTGGAAGAAGTAAAACGGAGGTGCCAGGTCTCCCAGTGCATCCTTAGCTTGAAAAATTCTTTGCTACAGAGGTGAAAAGATGCAGTGAGCTTCAGACCCAGGAGCTGCAATTGTCCCCATAAATCTGGCTTCTGCAGGAGGCTATAACCTCCTACTTTCCAGGCCCATCAGCCTCTGGCTCCTCAGTTTAGGAGAAGGCTCAAGGTTTCCTCCTGAAATGTCTGAGCAATGTTAGGGACAGCAGTGATAGGACGTTGGACAAGAGGGGACCACGGGTCAAATCAGGTCTGGGAGGGTTGTAGACACCAGCAGCACATCCAAGGGCTGGAGCTTGCTAAGCCACCTTTATTTCTTCTGGTTTACTATGTCTTATACTGGAATTAACTGTGATGAAGAGCCCAACCCAAGCAAGGCCAGACATCCCATCTAGGGAAGCACGGTCACAGATGCTGGGCTGTTCCCAGCTCCACTGTCCTGGGGTGTGGCCACCTTCCCCTCCCAGCCTGGTCCTGCCTTTGCCTGTTGGTCTTGCAATGCCTTTGGAGCCAGAGTTATCCCTGATGTGCTTCTGTGGGGACCCCACCATGACAGGACCTCCCTCTAGAGAGGCACCAGCAGGGACCATCCTTATTCCTATGCCAAAATATCACTTCTCTTTGCTTAAGAAAGAAATCTCTGCACACCTACTACACCTGGCTAGGTGTTTGGGTGTGTGAGGTTTATCTCCTTCCTGGGCAGAGCCGCACCATAGCACAGATATCTCCCCACAGCAGCTGCTCCCCAATCCCCAACATGCAGAGACATTTTTTTGCTGCAGAGTTTTTTTGCAGTGTGGCAGCCTGACCCTCTCGTGCCTTCTGCCAGGTCAGCTTTGCCTCTCACTAAGTGATGGCTCTTTCCTTCATGTGCATGAACTGTTCCCATCTGGGTCCCGTCAAAACCAATCTGACCGGCAAAGGATCGAACTGGATTTAAATACAAAACAGGCTCTCCTCCCCAGTGCTGGCTTTCTCTGCTCCCTTTTGTGCCCCTGTGTTCTCCCCCAATCCTAGCCCATCCATCCTGGAGTGCTGCATCCTACTCAGAGCATTGCTGCAATCCTGGAGGGCCTGCTGAGTGCCAGGGAAAGCCAAAGGGGCTGCAGGAATGGGCCACTGCTGTTGCAGAGAAAAAATTAAGGGACTCAAGCCCTTAGTAGACCTAAGATATAGGTAAAAAACACTGTAAGGGATAAGGGATAAAAGTGCTGCAGGGTCAAATCCCAACCAGACAGAAGGAAGTTCCTCAGGTACCCCTTAGTGCAGCTCTTTGGTTCCCAGACAGGGCAAATTACCCCAAGGAGCACCCAGCCCATGGTGCTCACAGCAGAACACGGGAGCAAAGGATGAGCTGAACTCTGAGTGGAGGAATCCTGCATCTGAGCAGGTGTCAGGAAAGAGGCCAGAGCTAAACTGGGGCCATGGAGAGTGCGTGCCAGGGCAATCCTGAAAACCCAGCTGGGTTTGCTTAGATACCAGATAAGGCAAGTCACGTTTTTATGGAGGTCTCACATAAGGGCCTTCCCAGTGAAATGCCAGGGGAGGAGACTGAGGTTTCCATGTGGTCCTGGTGACCACAGTGGAGCAACTCTGTTTTTGCCTTCCCGTTTTATCTCTGCCTTTTATGTGCAAGACATGGGAGGAAGAAAGCAGTAGAGTATGAACTCCCCAGTACCTAGAGGACCCTGGGCTCCTGCTCTCCTGCTTTCCCAGCCACTTCCCTTCTCATGGGCAGCAGAAAGTGAGGTCAGGGGAGAGGAGAAACAGCAAATCATGTTTGTGGAGCATCAGGTGGGGAAAGCATGTCGTACTGGGTCTGTACACTCCCACAGGCACAGGATCCATAGAAATACTTCCGAGCTACCACCAGTTTAGAACACGCTTCAACCCACACTGCCCCCCTCCCCCCCCAAAACCCCCAAACTTGTAACATTTCATCTTGCCCATTCTTTGAGAACTTTCTAGACCGGACAGAGGTTATCATTGTGGAGAAGCCTTTTTGTGCAGTTTTGCCCCAAATCTGCCTCTTAGAGGGCTGGGAAAGCCTCTTGGATGCTGTCCTTGCTCCTGCCGGCCACTTCTGTGGGATGCCATTAAGTGCTTCTCAGCTCTGTTAAACTGTCCAGACCAATCTCATGAACTCATGGAGAGTAAATGACTTCTTTGTGACGATTTAATGCAATTAGTGCTAATTGTAGAGTGTGTAATGTCTGCAACACATCTCTGTAATTACAGTAAAACTTGCCGGAGATGAGAATAGTGCTGTATTATCAAAAGTCTGCTTAGGCAAACACGGCTTTGGCTGTAGGTTACGGAGCTGTGTGGGGAAAAAGGGGATGGAAAAAAAAGTGATGAATAGCATAATTATGTTGCATTATTTTTAGAGGAGGGGATTTGGGGAGTTTGCTTGTGAGAGAACACTTTCAAGGTTAACAGGCATTGCAAGCAGCTATAAGTTTGACCTCTCCCAGCATAAGACACAGATGTATTGAGGATAGATGCCTGTTTACATCTCAAAATATGCAGAAGTGGTTTTGGTTTAATGCTGACTGAGGCTTGGGCTGTGAGCCAGAGCTGTGGGATGGAGATGTGCCCTGACTTGGTGTCTCCCTGGCCACTGAAGGACCCAGCATCCACTGTCTTCCCGGCATGGCACAGGGACATCTTCTCTGCTCAGTCCGTGGGAAGAGGGTAGACACAGACTGAGATCTCCCTTCTGCTCAGGTGAAGCCAGCCCATGCCCCACACATTGCTGCAGACCCAGCAGCTTGCAGGACAACAGCTTTGTCCAGATAAGGACTTCCATGAACCTCTGCATCCATGTAGACTGAAATGAGCTTTAAGCCATCCTCATCAAAGAACCCCATGGTGTGATTTTGGAGTTATCCTGTGAAGGGCTAGAAGCTAGGCTTTGATCTTTGTGGTTCCCTTCCAGCTCAGGAGATTTTATGATTCTATTCTATGAGTCTAACCCCAAAACAACAAAAATCCCTAATGGTTTATTGTTTTTCTGTGAGAGAGCTTTACACCGGGGGATAATTTGGAGCTGTAAGAGCTCACGGGGTTCCTCTCTGCCTTCTTGTGCCCACGTTCTGCTCCCCACCGAGCAGGGCTGTGCATCGTCCCCTGTTTGAGCTGTGTGGGTCTGTGGTTACTCTGGGCTCAGTCAGCTGTTTGGCCAAGACTGAGGAGTCCTGTTTGTGCTTTGCTCATTGTAATGGTAACAAGCCTCTTCAAAGACTTTGTAGGAAAGTTAAACACTTCTGGAATATTTTGCTTACAATTGAAGAGGAGCTGGGGCTGGAGGTGGTTGGCAGGCTGCTTTATTCAGGAGCAGACACCACTTCTTTCTGTCTTTGCTTCCTGAACATTTCTAATATTTGTTATGATTTTTTCTCCCTCTGTTGAAGGCTGTATTAAACAGTAAGCTCCACTGAAGCCTTCATAAACAACATTTAAGGATGTCTTTCTGCCTCCTGGTTTTGAGCGCTGGGATTTTCAGGGATGAAATAGGCTGCAGGAAGCCCTGTTGTGTTCATAGGTGACAGGAGAGAAAGGGATCCCACAGCCCCTACTCCATCCCTGCTCCATCTAAATTTGGATGGGGTCTGAAAAGCTCTTTAGCTCAGAAATTGGAATGAGGGCTATGGTGCCAGATGGGTCTCTGTGGGGAGCTGTGATCCCATGGTGCAGCAGCCAGAGCAAGATTCCTGCTGGGTGCTCTGGGTGAAGCTTCCAGCATGTGGCCTTCACCCCACAGCACCAGATCACTCCACAGGAAGGCAGGGCTCCTCTGAAGGGCATTTTATCTGTACAAAGCTGATCAAGGAGCTGTTTCATCTCTGTAGTTCAGACACAGGGAAGAAAGAGCTGGTGTGGGACTGCCTACAGGTGCCCCTGCTGCAGCCTCCCACTGCAAAGGCTGTTTTCCCCCATATATTAGTCTCTTCATCCCTTATAAACAAAACTAACAGGGAGGCAAGACAAATGTTGCATTTTCATCACCTCTGCCTCTGTTGAGCCCTCTCACCCAAGGAGCAGCATGTGGGGACATGGCAGCAGTGCCCTCTGTGCTGCCTGGGCATCCCGAGCGAGCACCGGGGGGGTAATTGTCCGTGTAAGAGGTTGATTTGCACACACAATTACCCAATGTGCAGCACTGCCACAGCCCCTCTGGGCTGCAGGGAAAGCTGCACTAAATCCGCTCCCAGGAGCCTGGCCCTTTCCTGGGCTTTCCAGGATGGATGTGAGTGTCCTGGAAACTGGGAGCCTTCTCTGTGGCTCCACCATGTCCTGACTAATCCCAAATTAGGTGCTTTGTGCACTGAGCAGAAATGCCAGAACAACATCAAGGCGATACTCATCATCACGAACCTCCAGGAATTCAATATCTGGGGCTGAGCTGTGCAATTTAATATTTTAAGTTACTTTTAGGCGAACAAAGGGTAGTCAAGACCTGGGCATTGATGAAATCCATGGCTCTGGATGCTCTGTACTCTGTGCTGCCTTCCCACAGCCTTTGGAGCAGAGCATCCCGAACAAGCTGCATCCCTGACTCACAGAAACCTGCTGAGTAAAAGAAAGCCCTCAGCAGTCTCCCTTGCAGCTGAGCTGACTCAAATCCACCTGTGAAAAGCCTGGGTTTTTTTTAAAGTTTTAGGACTTTTAAAAGGTAGTTCTTTAGTTTCTTTCAGTTCTTCAGCTGAACTTGCTGCTGCTTCAAAAGCCTCATTAGTCAAGTGTCCTGGCTGGGACACATGGTGCAGCCAGATCCAGCAGGCTGCAGGGTTCATGCTCTCTGTGCTATTCTTTTTCTTCTGTTCAGCTTGATTGAAATGAGTATTTTTGAAATTAAGCAACACCCACGAATGCAGTGAGACTCGCAAGGCTCCAAACGCAGCCCCTGAGTGAAAGCAGAGCACAGCCAAGCTGGCGAGAGCAGGGAGAAATTTCATTCCAGCTTTCTGAAGATACAACGCTGCCTAAATAATTTTCCCTTGTCTTTTCCAGCACTAATGGCTTAATATCACCCACTGATGGCTGTGCTTTGTAGATAAAGGGTGTCTATATGCCTAGTTTTGGAAGGTTTTAAACACTGAATAAATCTCAGCCTATCTCTCCCTGGCAGTGCAGGGTTCTGAGTGTGCAGCAGGTGGGCAGCTCTCGGGGGGTGGCCCTGCCTGCAGGCACTGATGCTTTGCCACCAGTTCCTCGTGTGACCTTGCTCACATCCCCTGGCTGTGCAGCATCTTCAGCACCCAACTGTGAAAGGGGAGAGTTCAAGCTTTCCTTGGAAAGCGCTCTCAACAGAAACTCTCAGTGTTACTCTGCTGGATTTTCACAACATCTTCTACTTTCTGAGCAGGAGAGATCCCAGGGATGGGAGCAGAGTCAGGACTGAGAGCAGGGTGCTTGAGAAGCAATGCTGGCTAGGTGTGGGAAGGATTTCAGTGGAATTTCTGTGCTCTGTTAGAGGCTCTCTAGGTAAGCAGAGCCCCTTGAACCCTTCCTGTGATGCCCTGAGAATTGCTTTTGAAAGCCCTTCGCCTCAGGGTTGCTGCCTGGCACTGCACTCAGGAAATCCTTCCCATTGCTTTGGGTTTTGCATGAGAGAAACCCCAACATGCTCCAACTCACTGTCTCCAGGCAGAATAGGAATGAATTTCATCTGCCTGGTCCATCCTGAGCCATCCCTTTTGCCTGTCAGCTGAGCCCTGGGAGTTTTCCTGCTTGGAGAAGCATTTGCCAAAGGTTTGCATCAGCTCCCTCTCTGCATCTCACCACCAGCCCGTTGTATGTCTGGCTTTGCAGATGCTCCACTTTTATTCTTAGCAAGTCCTAAATATTTCCGCTTTCCTTCTGAATAACTCCAGCGATCAGGGGTTGCTGATCACTCTGACGAGCTGTGAATCCATCCTATTTAATGCTGAATTTCTCTCTGAGCCTTTAACTTGGCTGGGCACCAGGTCGGTGGCGGCAGTGCTGACAGGCATTGTGCCTTCCCCGCTGAGCAGAGATGACATTTGAATTGAAGATTCATCAGGAGCCTTTTACACTGCAGATTTCCAATGCATAAATGCTATATATGCTGGTAAATGTACCTGTCACCTCACCAGCTGGTGACATCCTGACATTTGCTCTCCCTGGGTATCTTCCCTTGCCAGGGATGTGGATTGATTCTTCCCGTGCTTCCCCTTGCCTTGGGAAGTGACCTTAGAGCTGGGGACTGGTGGTGTTCTCACTGGACTTACTCTTTAGTGACTGAGCTTTACAGACGTTTTTTTCTCCAGTCTGGGTTCTCTCGAGGCACTTGAGCTGTTGGTTACTGGCAGGGTGTGGACCCCGTAGTCTGTATCTGGGGCTGAGCTTGGCAGTGCTGTAACACCAGTTCTGGTAGCAGGGCCCAGCAACAGAGGCAGGAGACCACCTTCTTGCTCTTGGTCTTGGTGTTCAAGTGTTTGCTCAAGCCTCTGGGTTGTTGTTTGGCTTGTTCCTTTAAATTTGGCATTATAATTGTTCTTTAATGAATTAAATCAAAATGCGTTTTACAGCACGTCCTTTGCAGCTTACAAGCACTCACATCTCTGGAAGTGCATCTGGAGCTGTCATTAATCAGAAAATGATTTGTCTTGGTGCAAGTAACCATGTGCTGCTCTGAATTTTGCTGGCAGCCTCTGTTTTAATAATGGATGAAAGAAAAGCTGTATGTTTGATATGGGCTTTTAACCTGAATATTGCCAACCATACAGAAATCTTTTTGAACAGCGAGTAAAACTTGACAGCCATGAAAGCCGGGGAAACCACTGTCCCTCTCCTCACCTTAGCCACAGCTTGCCCATAGCAGGGAGTCCTGTGCACTGAGGAAGGGCCTGGCTTTCTACCCCCAGGTCAGGTGAGATTTTGTGAACACACTGCTTTCCTTTCTGGGCAGCGGCAAGAACAGATTCGTAGTATCCATATGTGCCTGTCCAATCTCCATCTCCTGGGACTGTCCCACTGCTATGGGGGTGTCATGGGTTGACTTCATTATAAACTTCATAAACTTCATTATATTCTTTAAAGTTTGGTGCCTGCTTTGTATGCCTCCCTGTTCTTACCTCACAGAAAGGGGAAAATGCGAATCAAACCACTACACGGGGTCAGCTAAACAGAGAGGAATATGTTGAGGTTATTTTGACATTAGATATGGTTTGATCGTCATTCTCATTAGAGCCTATCAGGTAAAGCCTCACTGCATTGAACATGGAGTTGTTTATTTGGGGGCTGGAAGGGGAGTCTTCTCCACCCTGGGTGCCCCTCACCTGCAGGAGGCCAAGAGGGAGAAAAGTGGGTTTGGCTGATCACAGGAAGAGCAGAGGCCTCCAGTGTGCTGCAGCCATGGCAAACCCAACACAGTACTGGTGGATTCTGCCGGATTTCCAGCAGGGGGGAAGGGACAGCACTGATGCCTTTGTGCAAGGAGCGATCAAAACTTCCTCCAGAAACTTGATGCCTAATCAGGTAAGATTAATTCAGACCCGGGCAAGTGTGGAGGAAGGTTGTGACTGAGAAGCAGAGAGCTTGTCTGTGAGATGTGGCTGGAAGAACTTGATTTGTTTGACTTTGCAAAATCAAGGCTGAGAGGAGATGTGATTTGTCCTCTGTAAATACATGGGTGGGTAAACATCAGGGACAAATAACAGCTAGAGAAGCTACTTAAAAGACAGTGCTGCCATAAGAACAAATGTATATGAGCTTGTCCTGAATAAATTCATGCTGGAAGTTAGGCTTCTAGCCATCAGACTTGGAGGGAGGGAACCACCCAGCTTGTTTGGAGATGAAACTTGATAATTTTTGGAAGAGATTAGTATCCTGTGGCTGCCTGTAGCAGTGGGAGCCTGACTGTGTAGGAAGCCTCAGGGTTGTGTCCCTTGCCTTTGCCTGGTTCTGCCTCTTCAAGAATATTCTGGATAGAGTTCTTGGATCTTCCCACGGCCAGAGAGCAAAGTCCAGGAGGTGTGGTGACTGATGACTCTGTTACGCTTGTGCAAAGGTGCCATGAGAAGAGTGAGGGGTGCCCCAGCACCCCAGGGACTTGCAACCATCCAGGTGCATCCTAAGACTAAGTCCTGTGAATGTTGCTCCTCCATGTCCTGAGCTGGGAAATAACCCTGTCAGACAGTGGGAGCACTGGAAGGTTCCTTGGCCCATGTTTGCCCCTTTTTTTTTTTTTTTTGCAAGGATCACCAGTTTTGTTCCCACCTGCCAAGGGTCTCTGCTGGACAGAGGTAGCAGAGCTCAGTATCCTGTGCTGCTCATCTTCTGTGCCCCACAGAGGGGTCTGCACCAGGAGATGTTCTTCCTTTGAGGATTGTGGTGGTACTCAGCACGACAAACTCAGATTCATTACAGTATCCATAAAATTGTTAAAAACAGGGCTGTGCCTGGAAATTTCCCCTCTGGAGCATGCAGGGACTTTCAGAAGCTTCTGCCTGGCCCTGTGCAAGGCCCAAAGCAGATGAGAGAGAGAGGGATCTGTGGCTGTGTGAGCTGGTGTATCACATTTCCCCTCATCGACTTTATCCTGATACACAAACAACCCTTAATTAATTCCTCTGGCAAACTTTCCTGATGGGAGAGATGCGGTAACAAGTCCCTCTGTGAGCGGTTGGCATTTAATGTTTGCTTTATAATGTTTGATAATCTAACATTTCTCCACCGGATCTGTGACACTCCTCCATGGTTTCGTGTCTTTCTCAGGATGCTGGAGTATTCCCTGGACCTGCAGAATGTCAGCTTCTCAGCCGTCCGCACCGTCCGAGTCCTGCGGCCACTCAGGGCCATTAACAGAGTCCCCAGTAAGTCAGATCCTAATTCCTCCCTGTTGGGGCCAGCTCTCTGGATCCATGCCCCAAAGATGGAAGGGAAAACCCAGATGCTTTGATCTTACATCACAGCTCAAACGTTTGCCTGAGCCTGGCAGTGCTGGGTCCTACCACCACTATCTGGGTTCCTTTTGACACCTGTGGCATCAGAGATGAGTCAATAAGATATCCATGACTGTCTTCAGTCACCTTCCTTTCTCAGCTGAAGAGGGTCTGAGGAGGCTACTAAAGGGCTGCAGGTGATAGGGATTGACTGAGCTTTTACCAGGCAGTACAAGCAGAGTGGTCTGAGCCATGCTGCTCCCACCCTCCTTGAGATACTCCATCCTTCCCTGGAGAAACTGAGGTAAGGAAGTCATGTTGTGCATGGAGATAATCCCCTGGGAGATGCTGAGGACCCCAGAGCTTGTCCATACAGCCCAAACCCCCAACATCTCCAAAGCAGACTTGGGTGGGATGGGCAGTGGCTCTTCAGTCCTTGTTTCTCAGGTCATGGACAAGGGCCTCAGCCCTGCCTTAAGCAGCAGTGGGTGGCTGCTGCATGGCAGCCCAGCCCCAGATGGCACTGGCCATCACAAATGCTCCCACTGCCCCGTGCTGGGCAAATCCCAGTGCTCCGTGAGAGACACCAAGCACCGTCCCTCTCAGGTACTGTACAGATCAGGTGTGTTAAGTATAAGTACGACAGCACCAGAGACATCCTTTTCCTGGTCCTACAATCCTGGTCATCAAATCCAGTACTGTTTTAGCCAAATTAAATACGAGTCTGCACTCCCCTGTCTGAACTGGCCCAATGCCTTGATGAGAACTAATCAGCTTCAGTTCCCTCTGCTGATGCTGGAAGTGCCTGGGATCTATTTATTTTCCTGCTCCTGACTCTTGAACTTAATCTGGCTTTGCTGCTGATGTTTCAATGATTACAGAAGCTTCAGAATCCTGTTTGCAACGGTTTGGGATTTTTTTATCCCCACTGCTGAACTGGTGGATAGCTGAATTTATCCAGCACTGTCTAACTGGGGATGTAATTCACTTAATGTGTTTTGAAACCCTGGCTAATTTATCTTGTCTTCTCTTCAACGTAGTTACAGTGGGATAGAAATGAAAGGTAGGGAAAAATAAAAAATTAGCTTTGTATGATGGTCAATGCAATAACCACAGAAAGTAATTTTAGTTAATTAGGAGTTGATGCAAGGTGGTTGTTTCCCAGTAGCAGAGTAGAAGAAAAACCCTGAGAGAGGAGGTGACAGCATCGGGATAAGAGAAAAAAGTCTTTTTGAATATCAAAGTAAAGGGTGCAACAGTAAAGCTTTCTTTAGATAAAAGTCAATATAAGCAAGTGAGAGACTGTAGAATATGGGGAAAGAAGGAGAGTGAGAGATGAGCAGAATATTACACAGATGTCAGATGAAATCAATTTTTTGTGTGTAAATGTCAAGTTGAAGTCACCATCAATTTGTCTTTGTTACAGAACTGGCTGTTCCTGAACTTGTGAGAATTAACTGCCAGAGAGAGTCCTGTATTTTAAGGAAGAGAGGGCATTTAGGGTAGATGAGGAGAAATAGGGAGGGAAGGGAATTTTGAAATATACTGAGTAGAAAGAGAAACACTATTGAGCAAAGGAGAATGTCAGAATGTAATGTGAGGGAAGGAAGGAAATGTAATTGCTAGAAAACTGGAGAAGAGGACTTGAGCAGGGAAAGTAGGTCCGGTGTCCAGTAGCGAGTCACAAATGAAGAGAGGTGTTCCAGGGGCTTTGCGGGGAAGCCAAAGGGGATGGAAAGCTGTGAGTGTTCACAAACCACATGCGGGTGATGAGGATGGACGGAAAAGAAGGAAATATAGCAGGAAAAGTATCAGTGGAAAGGAAAAGGTCAGGAGGACAGAGCTGGAACAAGAAGATTCAACGTGAGCTTTTCCTCTTTGCCTCAGGTATGCGCATCCTGGTGACGCTGCTTTTGGACACACTGCCCATGCTGGGGAATGTCCTCCTCCTCTGCTTCTTTGTCTTCTTCATCTTTGGCATTGTGGGAGTCCAGCTGTGGGCAGGTTTGCTCAGGAACCGCTGCTTCCTCCCTGAGAACTTCAGCATGTGAGTCTGTGTGGGCAGCACCAATGTCTCCCCAGCTTGAGGGAGGCTGTCCCTCCAGGATCTCCTCTGTAAAAAAGCCCCTTTCTTCTGTAAATGCTCCCTGCTCCTAAATGCCACCATCAGTCCTGCTTAAGCACACACAGCAGGAACAGAGCAAGTTGTGACAATTTGCCATTTGCAGGCTGTCCTTAACCCTCAGCTGGCACTTGGGAACCTGTCTGATTGATAAAAGCCTCCAAAAAACCCCTCTGAGAATGGGAGTTCAGGCTTTTTAAATTCAGCATATCATTAATGTGTGACCTTTTCTGTGTAGAGATGCTCAGGTCTGAATCCCCTTCAGCAGCTGGTGGTGTTTATTGCCACGACTTTTGCAGTCCCACCTAAACCCCAGGAAAAGCTGGTGGAACTACTGTCCATTTTTGATAGCTTTTCAGCCTATCAAGAGATAGTCCCTATCCCAAAGTGTTAATTTTCACAGATCCCTGAATTTTAAGGCCAAAAAGACTATTGTGATCAGTTTTCTGGCCTGACGTAGCACTGTTTGGACAGTGGATGAAATACCTGATAGCTGACAGCCTCATTCAGGGTTTCCATGCCTGTTCTACCTACCTGCTTTTTTCAACCACCTCCATCCTTTCAAATGCTTGGAGAAAGGCAGGTGACTGCAAACCCTTGATGGCTCTGCCAAGTTTGCCACCCCCATCACCTTTCGGTGGATCACTAACTCCCCAGGGTGGATCTGGCTGGATTCACGCCTGGATGGAGGAATCCTACAAGCCCAAAACCTCTTCCCTACACACAGCAGGAGCATGTTGCTGCTGCTGTGGCCAGGCTGGCACAAGGCCCCTTTCAGCCTCTCCCACCGACTTCCTAATCAACTCCCACCCTTCTTGTAGGTCACGCCCTTGAAGGGTGGTTGGAAGTGTCATTACAAGGACACATCCCTGTTAAGTAAATGTCGGCAGAGCAGGGGAATGGCTTCACCACTGAGTAAATCCAATAGAGCCACAGGTTTGGGTGCTGTTTAATTGAGCCAGAATTCCAGAGGTTTAGATAGGCTTTGAAGGGTATTACAGGCAATTCTGCAGGAATTAACTGGGCTGAACTAGGCTTAAAAATATCTTTGCAAGCTTTAGTGGGAGTCCTGGCAGCATTAAGGAGAAAGTGTGTGCAGAGTAAGGAGCCAGTTTCTGGCTGGCCATGGGTTGTTTCATCTCCCTGAAGAGTATTTTTGCCGGTTTGCTGTGGTAAGGCCACCCTCAGAGGGAATTTAGAGCTTATCTGTGGGCTGAACTGACACTCTGAATTGCATATGAAGGCCCTGTCTCTAATTTTTAGGAATCTTGGGAGGTCCTTGTACACAGAGTCTCCCTAAACAATTCTCAGCATCTCCAGAAGGACAGGAGATACAGGAGCTCTAACTGACTGATTTCCATCTTACTGCAGCAAAGACATTTCAGAGAAGCCCTGTCAGGCTGAATCCTTCTCTTAGTCTCCTAAAGTCAAAGCCAGAGTGCTTCCAGATGGAGTAACTTGTAATAATGCCATCAGAGGGATTGCCAAGGGGCCGAGTGCGCTGCCTCAGTTTCTCAATACCCAGTTAGGGATATCAGCTCACCCTGTGGGGCTGCAGTGAGTTCAGGGGGATTCCTTCATTAAAAAGTGGCTTTAAGATCCAGAAAAGCAGATATCAGACTGTGCTGTTACAGCTGTCTCCTTGCCAGATTGCCTGCAATCGGTGTGCAAACCCCAGCCCTGTCTGGACTCTTTCAGCCCGTACACAGTGGATTTGGAGCGGTACTACCAGACGGAGAACGAAGATGAAAACCCCTTCATCTGCTCCCAGCCCCGGGAGAATGGGATGCGCTACTGCCGGAGTATCCCAACGCGGAGGGAAGAGGGTCTGGAGTGCACCCTGGATTATTATTCCTACAATGACACCACCAACACGTCTTGTGTGAACTGGAACCAGTACTACACCAACTGCTCTGCTGGGGAGCACAACCCCTTCAAGGGAGCCATCAACTTCGATAACATTGGCTACGCCTGGATTGCGATATTTCAGGTGAGCCCTGTCTGTCAGCTGTCATGAGGTGGGCAAACAGCAGGTCCTGCCCCCAGCATGTTCCCAGGGGCTGCATAATTGCACTCCTGGGGGCTGTTTTGCACTAGTAAGCACTTATATAGTAGTGCACAGGTGCTCAAAGTGTTAGGGATACAATATGATACCTGTTTTGAGAACGTCTCCACCTCACATACATGGACAAAACCCTGTGGGTGTGCAGTCAGATGATGCTGATGTGGGGCAGAGCCTAGAGACTGCTCTTCTCTCTGCAAACTGCACTAGTGGCCTTAAGTCCTTCTGGAAAGGGGCTGGATTCAGCCTGGGCAGCTGGTAATGTGGCTGTTGGAATTGGGAGGAGCAAGATTTGGCTCCTCAGCATCTTGCACTGCACCAAGACCAACAGTGGGGTGTCAGAAGAAACATTGCCTGTGCACTTTGTTGTAACTGAGCCTTGAGGAGTTTGTTTTCCCTTCCTGTCCCCACCAGGTCATCACGCTAGAAGGCTGGGTGGACATCATGTACTTTGTCATGGATGCACACTCCTTCTACAACTTCATTTACTTCATCCTCCTGATCATTGTGAGTGGCCTTAGGGGAGCAGGGGGGTCCTCCTGGCCTTTGGAGACAGCAGAGCGGAGTCACCCAGAGGAACAGGGCAGAGGACGCAGTGAATATTAAAGCTGAAGTAGCAACCAGCCTGCTGGGAGAAACACAGCTTCCCTACGGAATTCTGCTGCAGCTGCATTTTGCTGCAAACATGAGGAAGGAAAGAAAAATGTGCTCAAGTGGTAGTAGATACACTTCGGTTGTTGCTGCTGCTTCTACTACTTCTCTCCTTGTGCTTCAAGCTTCACTCTCTTGCTTGCCACCTCGAATTTAAGTTTTAAAGTAGGCAAATTTCACCTGGTCAGTTTTTGAGTGCCAGAAAGGGAAGAGGCTGCCCAAAAATTCCCCCACATTGAAGAACCCATCTGCTGGGTCCTTGGTGGGGTGGGGATGTTTCTGGAAAACAGTCCCAAACTTCAGAGAGCATATTAAGAAAGGAGGGAAGAGATTACTGCCCACAGCTCACCCACACTTCATAGCATCATCTGAGACCACCCACAAAGGAGCCAACAAAGAGTTTCTGTGGAGTGGGTTTCATGATGGGCTTCATCTATGCAAGCAGAATTGTCTACAGTGACTGGCTGAGCTCGTTGTCTAGACTCCCTTTATCGTCAAGGGAGAAAAATAGGTGCTTTAGCGGGGTGATTCATCTCCTCTGAAGGTAGACATCCAAAATAAATTAGATGCATTGCAGACTTGATGTACCTATTTCTCTCTTGACTCTAAAGGATCATTAGGTGCCTCACTCAGATGTAGCTAAGTGAGATGAGTCCTTTTCTTGCTACATAAGTGGTCTAAGTCCAGAAGAATAGCTGCATGTTGTCAGTTAGATCATTGTGGGGATTTCTGCTCCTCGTCAAACCAGAACTCAAACCCTGATGAGAAAGTAGATGGTTGTTTAGTCCGTGATGCTGTTTTCTTCTATTAGCTTCCCCAAGAGAGAAATAAACCCTTCCTCTCAGCCTCCCTGAGATGATGAAGAGGAAGAGCAAGCAGTACTTTTCCAGACGCTGTGCGAGTAACGTTAGCAGTGTGTGATAGCCTGTTAGCACGTCAGTAATTCCCTGTGATCCAGGCTGGGCTCTCCAGAAGGCAGAACCTCATGAAACCCTGGTTGGAAAGAAAATCTCCAAGCTGTGGGTAAAGGCTGCTGATGCCCTTGCGTAACAGTCACCCGCAAATTCCGTTAGCAGGGGAAAGGGATCTGCTCTCAAGCTGCCCACACACTGGCAGAAAAGAGCGCTCCTATCAGGAAGGCTCAGTGCATTCATCATAATGCCACTAATTGTGATAATTACAACCGCTGTCTGTGGAGAGAGAAAAACACCATCCTAAAAGAGCAAGAGTTTTTGTCAAAATAATCTTCTCTCATCTTTGATCTCTGACGTCCTCCATGGAGGGCTGGCGTGGGAGTCCCTGGGGTGGGAGCTGGGGCGTTAGTCAGTCCAGCCAGTGGCCCCTGCTGGGTGACACAGGGGGTGGGGTTGGCTGGGGTTTGCCCCCCGCTCTTTGTACCCTACAGATCACACTGAGTGGCTGATGTCCCCTGTCCCCTTAGGTGGGCTCCTTCTTCATGATCAACCTCTGCCTGGTGGTGATAGCGACACAGTTCTCCGAGACAAAGCAGCGTGAGAGCCAGCTGATGAAGGAGCAGCGCGT
>VYZQ01017346.1:52928-77174 GCA_013400655.1 Mystacornis crossleyi
TTCAACATCCCAGACTTCATGCCTGCAGTAATCCAAGGAATATGAGGGTTTTCAGTGAATCCATTTTCTTTGTAATCCCCATTTTGTAGATTAGACAGTACAAGAGAGCTGGAGAGGGACTTTGACAAGGATATGTAGTGATAGGAAGCGGGGAATGGCCTTAAACTTTGCAGAGGTTGGGTTTAGATTAAATGTTAGGACAAAATTACATGACTTCCCCCCACCCCCAAACCATTTACAGGGAACACTTCCCAAATTCTGTACTCTCAACATCAGCTAGAGCTTGCAGATAGACACCTTCCAAATCTGAGTCCTGTCACACCCCTGAGCACTGTGTAGCTCTGCTTCCATGGGACACAGGGCTCAGGGAGGTTGTCTACTTTGTGTGAGTGCTCAAGGGCAATCACAGATGCCAAGTATTAAAAATCTGTGATTTGCTCAGGAAACCTGTAAGAGGCAGACACTGAATGCATCTTTCTTGGATCAGGGGTTTCATATCTTCACTGCAACATGCTCTTTCCCCCTCCACATCCTGAGATTTGGGAGTTCAGGCCAGTCTAGGTCAAACACTCTCAGCCTCCAAGAAGTGTTTCAGCCAAGCTTTCCCAGGCAGTCAGTGCCTTTTTCACCCCACTACAGTGGCATTGATCTTTCCAGCCAGGAGCTGTGCAGGGAAAAGGCCAAATCCTGCCCCCAGCCCGGTGCTGCCCAGAGACTAAACACACAGAACTGGGCTCTGAATTGGTTTAGCACAGGGTTTGCACTCTCACTGCTGGGTGCTGCCACGCAGGAGTCAGGCACACACATCGCCTCTCTCCTCACAGCCAGATGGTGGGAATTTTGGGGAATATCCTGCTGGTTTATCACCCAGGAGACACATGGCAGCTGTCATTGAGGGCAACGCGTGGAGAGGGAAGCTGGTGGTTTGGGAGCATCAGCAGAGGGAGCAGGAAAGAAGGCTCCTAACAGTGCTCCCAATAATTACAGCCAGGAGCCCGCCAGGACCGGGGGAACTGATTGCTTCCTCTTTCCTGTAATGGCTGGAGATGTAATGAGGTGTGCTCAGGGTGCACAGCTGGGGTGGTGTCTGTCTGGGGGCAACAAAGAGAGCTTCATAAACAGAGAGAAGAGCCCAGGTTTTAACCCAGCAGGAGCCCTTTTCCCATAAGGAAATGCCTGTCATGTCTGAGGCAAAGGCTTGGTGCTAACAGGGACTGGGGCTTGCTCCCTGCAGCCCCCTGTCCCAGCTGATGAGCTGCCCTTTCCCTTTCCTACTGGCATTTCAGGTCCCTGCCAAAGCTCTTGCAAGATCTCCAGCCCCTGCACCAAGCTGGATGGTGGCTCCTGCACCCCTGAGAGCTGCCCTTACTGCCTCACAGCACTGGCAGGCGAGGCCGAGCTGTCGGACAACGAGACGGCCGACTCAGACAGTGATGGAGTCTATGAGTTCACACAGGATGCCCACTACAGTGACCAGCGGGACCCACAGCGGGGCAGAGCCCAGGCCAGGAGAGCCAATCGGGTGCTGGCCTTCTGGCATGTGGTGTGTGAGACCTTCCAGAAGATCGTGGACAGCAAGTATTTTGGCCGTGGGATCATGGTGGCCATTCTCATTAACACGCTCAGCATGGGGATCGAGTACCATGAGCAGGTGAGTGCTGTCCTGGCAGCTCCTGGTGCAGAAGGGTTGCAGGTGGGGTTATGGGTCTAAATCCAGCTGCTGGTGGGATGGTCTGGGGTGAGAGACATTGGAATGCTCTGGGAAGGGTCCCAGGATGGAACAAGGCAGGCTTTTTCCTCTGAACCTGCTTCCAGGTTGCAGCAATCACCTTGACTGGTACGTGACTATGTGAACTCCTGCATCCCAGCCCTGCCAGGGATGGTCAGCACCATGCTGAGACCACTGTCCCCTGGGCAGCACCAGGGGGTGCTGGGATCTGTGGTGAGGGGACCAAGGAGAGGAAGCAGCCCTTTGCCACCAGGTCAGTGTGAGCCTGGCAGTGCTTGAGGTGCTGCTGGCAGTTGTGGGCTCTGTGGGCCCTGGGATCAGTGCAGCTGCAGGCAGGGAGCTCTACTGAATTTGCACTCCCTGGAGAGGAGGTAACAAAAGGCTTTGCCTCCTCGGTGAACGCTCCAGCAGCAGCATGATGAGTCCAAAATAGACTCATCACTGGCTATTCCTTCGCTCGATTATCTGAGTCCTTGCAGGCAAGAGGCTGCCTCTCCTCCAGCCTCTCCCCACTTGTCACTTGGCAGAGCTTTCCCTATATATAGTCATTAAGAAAAGGAGTTGCCATGTTCCTCTTGAAACATCTCCATGAGGATGACAAGAACTCTGCTTTCAAAGAGGCTTTTCATGCTCTGGCCTCATGTGGGTTTTGTGGCTGCTGCTGGAGTCTGCCTGGCGTGGTGCCCTTGATCCTGCCTCAAGCACAATGTGTCTTGGGGCTGCAGGTGCACGCTTCCTTTGGGGTGAAGAATTTATACAGTGGGGATGCAGAGATGCTACAAAACCTTGTTATAGACCCCTCCCATTCTTGAGGGCTCCCAGCATGTTGCTTCTCCCAGGATGCCAGAGCTCTGTGCTCCCAGAAAGACAGCCACCCCTGTGCTAGCACCAGCCTTGGCTGGGAGCTCATTGCATCTCAAGTTGTGACTCCACTTTTCTCCCTTCCTGGCATGTTTCATGTTTGCTGAGTTGCTCATGGTTGCATGCAGAGGTGTTTTTCCCCCAGCTCCAGGGGGAAGTGGTGGTGGCTGTGGACCGACTCCCAATTCCCCTGTCATCCTGTGGCATTAATGCCTCAGTGGCTGAGTGCCAGGGAGACGTGTCTGTGCTCAATGTGTCCCTTCCAGCCAGCACCTTCCCCCTGACGTCCTGATGCAGTCTGGCTGGCTAAGTGTTGTTTTCAGTACACATTAAACAGTGGCATGCTCCAAAGTCCTGCCAGTTTCACCTTCATTTGCTGCCCTTGGAGGGAGCTTTGTGGGAATGCTTGAGCGATTCCACCTTTATTTAATAGTATCAGGAAGATCATCTCCGAAGAAGCTGGGGCAAGGTGGTTCACAGAAACCAATAAACACTTATATTCCTCCCTTGGCTGAAGGGTGAAAACAGATCCACAGTGTCTTTGCTGTGACTGCCCAAGGGGTGGATTGTCAAAGCTTGTTGCCCTTTACCAGGAGCATCTTTGGGAGATGCTGGTGTGGGCTCCCACCTGGCGGGACCACCCCACTGGGGATGGTGGCTGAGCAAGCTCCAATCATCAAGCACCCTAAGTGCAACACAACTCCTTAATTCTTTGCCTTGGGAGAAGTAGGGCAGGGGGTTTCTGGTTTCTGCCCTGGCCAGTGGTGAGTCCCAGAGAACATCTGGATGACAACAGGCAGATTTTTGTGTGGTTTTTGGGTAACAAGGGTGAAGGGAGCTGATAAGCGTGGGGGGACTCCAGACGCAGTGGGTGGTTGCTTTCTTTGACAGTATTTTGAAGCTACTACTGTTACTGTTCCAGATTCCTTTCTCCCAGGCATTTGGAGGGAATAGCGAAGCTTGTTTTTATTAGTTCATCTGCTCAAAGTGGCGGCAGAGAACAAAGAGGTGTTTCTTTGTGACCTCGGAAGGCTTAGAGTTGGCAATTTCATAATCTGACAGTTGTGAGAACAGGAATTAGAGGGGAAAAATGCTGGACCAGGCCTTCCTGCAGAGATTTTAAACACTGAAACGTGATTTTTTTATCTTTTAGAAAAGCCTTACCTAAAAGTGTGAGTGATCACCATGTCAAATTTATCTTTACTGACTGATGTTTGCGAAGACATGAGGGTGCTTGAAGAGTACTTGACTCCATGACTTTCTATATTAAGCTCTCTGCTTGTTTAGATGATATTTACCTCTTGGGCTTTCCACATGCTGCCCTGGGCACAGTGGGCTATGTTAGGGTAAATATTTTAAGGGCCTATTTTAAGGTATCATGTCAAAACCTTGTGTCGTTTAGCAGCCCCTTGGCAGAGGGGTTGCTTCTTTCTGAAAGGAAGAATGGGCTGGAGGTTACTCGAGAAGGAAGAGGCTTCTGCCTGCCCATCTGTCCCCAGAAATGCTGGGTGGGATTCAGCAGCTCAGATACGAGAGCAGCCTGGTCTTCAAGACAGGAGCTGGTGAGCTGAGATCCTCTTAATAGCCAGGGAGAA
Source organism: Mystacornis crossleyi (assembly GCA_013400655.1). Lineage (NCBI taxonomy): Eukaryota > Metazoa > Chordata > Aves > Passeriformes > Timaliidae > Mystacornis > Mystacornis crossleyi. The sequence continues at coordinate 57,114 of VYZQ01017346.1, forward strand.
AAGTTTGCTCCTCTGGAGGTTTGACATCCCACCTTGGAACAGGCAGCCTAGAGGGACCTGAAACAGTCTTTCAGTTCGTTGCTTAATAGACTCAGCAACCAGAGTAGGCCAGGTTGGGATATTTAAGATGACAGTGGTTCTCTGGAGGCACATAAAAATAAGTGGCAGTTGGGAGTGTGTTGAAAACACTGGCCCTCACCTTCTGCTGTTTATTTGTATTCACTCATCAGTCAACCTGGCCAGACTGAGCACCCATGGCCAGGGCTGCTGGATGAAGCTCCTCTTCCATCCAAAGCTCTTTTCCACAGGCCACCTTCCACACACATTTTACCATCACATGGCTGGGGCTTCAAGAGCTGGGTTTCATCTTGGCTCCTTCTGACATGAGCTCACTTTCTCACTCAACACCAGGTTGTTTCCCCGTGGTTCCTGCACATGCCTGAGCTTTAGGTACACCTGACCAGGTGTAATTCTGTGTTTCCTCCCTGCCCCACCCATCCAGATCCAATTCCTGCTCTTCTCCTGACTCTAGGTGCAGTGGGAGGGAGACAGAGCAGTGTGAGGTGCTCACAGCACTCACCACGTCGCAGCTGCTGGGCAGCAGTGTGAAATTTTCCATCAGGGGAATGACAACCAGATTGCCACGGATTATTAATGTGGCTGCTAAATAGCTTGTTTTTCTACAGAGATGAAGCAAAAGGCAGGTAGAAACTATTAGCTTTGGATAGAGGAATATAAAGGTGATTTAAAGGTAGACTTGGGGGGATTTTAAATACACTGTTGAACCAATTGACTGATTCGCCTTAGGGAAGCTGAGCCCCTGCAGCACTGCAAGTTCAAACAGCTGGGGCTTTGCAAAAGATTGTCCTGCCATGGAGCAGGAGTAAAATGTACTGCTAAACCAGAGGGTTTCTGTGCTGCTTCCCCCCCAGCCCTGGCTGTAAGCCAGGCTCTGTTCCATAATGTGCTGCTTTTATTTTCCTTTTTTTTCCTCCAAGTCCTTTCTTGGAGTGAAAAGCAAAGACTTTAGTACGAGGCGTGATGTTGGACTCCTCAGCAGGGGAAAGAATTCGGCAAGGATTCTTTCCTTGAGGAAGGGCTTTGGGGTTTTGTTTTTGTTATTAAAATCTGGTTCATATTGAGCTTCCTGGCTGTTCTGAGTTTCCTTGTCTGAACTCGCATTGTATGAACTATACCCTACATATTCATTTGTTTAAATAGCACTTGAATTTCACCCGCCGTCTCTGCGGTGTTTTGCCATTGTTAACATAACAAGAAAGAGACTGGGGAGTCCTTCACTGGCCTCCTCAAAGCTGCAGTGGGTTCAAATCCCTGCCTGTATCTTGTGTAGACTTGGATCTAGATTGATCCAAAACCCTGGTGTCTCTGAAAAAAGGAAGAAAAAAATCGGTTCAGATCTGTGGGGATCCTTTAGTTAATTTTTAAAAGCAAACTGGAGAGGTGACAAGGGTGAATGACTCTCTGGGACAGCACCCAAGGAGAAAAGCTCATTATCCTTGGGAAGCAGTTCTTTAAGGAAGTGGTATGAGGCGATGCCTGACATCCGCCCAGCACGAGTACAGCCAGTGGAGGACCCTCAGCTACAGCAGGGTGTTGTAGGTATCCACAAAGCCACAGTGCCCAAAGCTAAGGTGGGTAAACTCCTGCAGGAGACAGGAGCAGCCTAAGCCCGTGGCAGTATCTCAGGCTGAATTCCTGGTGCATCCTGCTGCAGGGGAGAGAGCAGGGTACAGATGATGTAGAGTTGTCACTGGTAACATTGCGATCTAATAGCTGCTGCAGCACGGAAATATCAACCATCTGTGCCAAGGAGTCAAAGGAAACCTTGCTGGCAAAATGCATTAAAGTGTCTATTTATGCAAACAGTCAAGGCTTGAGAACATGAGGGTTGTCTTAATCAGCATCAGAGAACATGAAATTTTTAGGTATCCAGGATGATGGAGAGGGGAGGTGAGGGTTAGAAAACCTGCCAGTATGGAGCAAACCATTAGGCTGCAGGTTCAAGCATTAATAATAGTCACCCAAATGGTATTTATGTACTTCTGCTTCTGCCTGAATTCAATGTGAGGGAAGAAGGTAAGTGGAAATTATTAGCTTTCATGACACCCACTGATTGATTTCTCCATGTGGGAGGAAAATTGGATTGTTCCATGGAGAAATGGTGTAAGGGAACTGGGCAGTGGGGTTGTGACAGGTTGGTGCCCCAGGTCTCAGGGTGCTTGCATGTCCAAAGTTCTGGGCAGACTGGAAGGTAGCAGGTCTGGATCCCTGTATGAGCACTGCCTCAGAAGATAAGGGCATCTTTGGGATGAGAAGTACTTTGCTCCCAGGACTTGGTGGTCAAGAGCATCCCAATCCCCACCAGTTTCAAGCCCAGTTGAACATTTTGCTGCTGGTGGATGGCAGCTGCAGATTTGTCAGGTGTGTGGAGGCTGCTCCTTTGATCATCCCTATGTGCTAAAATGAGATCTTTCCCAGTGCTCGTTTGCCTCCTGAGGAGGCTGTGGAAGGTCTGGGGATCAGTTGCAGCTCACCCTTGGCTGGCTGCATAGGGCAGCTGTGGACAACACCGTGTTCCTTCCAGCCCCTGTGACTGCATGCCAGGTCAATCCAGGACACTCATATTTTGGCTTCTTTGATGTGCATGGATTTGTGTCAGGTCTCCAGGTCAGGAAAGAAGGGAATCCTTTTGTAAAATATTTTTGGTATCTTTTGCACATCTTCTGAGTTGTTTCCTGAGAGTGCAGTGACTCAAATACCTGTCCTGTGTCCAGGCAGCAGCCGGTGCTGCACCAGGGGCTCCCTGCGTCACACACTGATGCAAACTGCTGCTGTATCCCTTAACCCTGCACCCTGGCTGTTTCACTCCAGCTGAATGGTACAGCCCAGCTTTGTGGTGAAACTTCTGGTTTGATGCTTCCCCATATGAGTCTGATTCATTAGGCTTTGTTTCAGAAGGGCACTTAGACAGGTGTGTGCATCCCTGAATCTGAGACAGCCTTTCCTTGGAAAACCTCCATCTGCCCTGGGCTCTTCCCAGGAGCTCACAAGGCCTCACGTTCATGCACTGTCTTCTCTTCCTAGCGGTATCTCCACTTCCACTTGGATGCACATCCCACATCTCTATTTAACTCCATTACACATCTCTCCAGCCCTGTGCCAGCTGCTCTTAGCCAAGCGATTAAAGCCTTGGCAGCTCAGTGAGGCTTTTCCCTCCCTCAGCACCTTGGTGGCTTTGCCCAGCGTAGGGCTTGGAGCTACCATCAGCTTAATTCCTCAGCACTCCAGCTGCAAGAGGCACTCCCATGGCAGGAAAATGAGGTGCCCTATAGGTTTGCACACACTGTATTCAATTACCTCCTGCTTATGCAGAAATTACTCTTATTAATAGCTTGTTGTTGGAGACTGGAGGAGTCAATGCTAACGGAAGTCATCGGAGCTGTTAATCACTGGGATCACTTACTTCAAAACCAGCTCTCTATTTGTTATTGGGGGTAATTCTTTTTATGGACCTTGGGGGTTCTTCTGGGATTTGAAGGGTTTATAAGGTCTTTTAGGAACTTCCATGTTTTAATTGACTCACTCATGAATCCCTTCCAGGGGTAAAAAATACAAGGATGCCACGGTCCTCTTAGTCATTAAAAAATGGACTCTGCTTACAAGGCAGACTTTATCCTGGTTCTGGAGACTGAATTATTTGAAAATAAAATGAGATTTCATGCAACTGGAAAGGGTTTTTTGGTTTTTTTTTTATCAGATATATCAGTTCTCTGCATGCGTTGAGGATGAGCCTATATAGATTCCGTGACACCTACTAAAGTTTTCTTCAGCTCCCTCATTGGGGAACTGTAAGTGTCAATCCTTTCCTGTAATTTAGTTCAGAGGCTGGAAATACTTGGGCTGTCTTAGATCCTATCATTACTGCTGTTGTTTCAGTTGCCCTCGTGTTATCTCTGTTCAGGCAGCGTTGAGAAGAGACTCCGGTTTGGTGAAACAGGAAAATGATGTGCACTTTCAAAACTCGCTTCATCCCTGTGTGGATGAAAAATCGCTGCTCTCTGCAGATAGCCAGGCATTTCTCTCTGTTCCTTCTTTGATTATTGTGGTTGTTCCCCTTGGGTGGGAGCCAGGAAATTCAGCTAGAGCATCTGGAGCACCCTCAGCTTGCACCAGCAAATGCTTTCATCCGTAAGCACTTCTGGTTGTTGGTGTTTTCCCAGGGATCAGTCCCTATTTTTCCCCTGTTCTCCTGGTAGAGGTTTGTCCCAATGCTGTTGGCACCCACGACTCTGCCCTGCTGCCACTCGTGTCCTCACAGAGCCCATTCCCACCCTACTCAGTGGGAGCGGGGGCAGGAGCTGAGTGCCTTTTCCCTCATCTCTGCTGGATTTCAGCTCTTTGTTATAATTGGTTTTTTGCTGATGTTAGGAAACGAACGGCTTTTCCCCCATGGACGTCTGTCAGCATTAGAGATAGTGTTACCAGCATCAGAAACCCAGGTTCAGCAGAACTGTGCAGGAGCCCTACGGCGACAGCGTTTTTCTTTCACTCTTTTTATTTCCTCCCTCCCCCTGGTCCCTTCTCAAGTACTAATGGGGAGATAAGTTTCAAACTTGGTTTAGATTAACCATAAATAGAGGGCTTTAAATCTCAAGTACTTACAAGGTGTGACCAAGTGGAAATGCAGCTTTTGTTCAGCTTAAGCTCCTTCGAAACCTGGGCAGAGGGATGAGCCAGTTCATGTTTTTCTTGCATTTTCTGGGATAATATTCATCCAGAAATCTTAAGCGGAGAGAGATAAGGAGTTCAGGGAAGACTATCTGCTGTGCCTCTGGAGAGTGATAAAGAGAATCCAGCTGCAGGACTTGGTGAAAGAGTGTATGGTCTGTATATGGGTCTGGGCAGCGATGGTTCATGGCAGGTCCCTTCAGGGTGGGTCGATGAAATTCTCCATCTAATTTGGGGCTCATCCCTTCATTTGCACCCCACTCTCAAGGTAGACAGGAGGTGCCTGGGGACACAGCCCTGTATGCGCAATCAGGGCTAGGGAATTCACTTGTTTGCCATAGTTCCTCAGCAAAGATGTGCTGGAGAGGAAGGTCTTGTGCCAGGAGGTTCCATGTCCACAGAATTCAGTTCCTTCCCTCTGCAGATGTGGAGTGGGAAGGGACATTTGTTGTTTGGAATGGGGAAGGCTGGGTGGAAAACAAGGAGATTAGCAGAGGTGGTGGAAGGAGAATCCCTCCTATGCAGACAGCTCTGATTTCTCTGAAATGAAAGCTGCTTTCCTCCCTTTCTTACAGCATTACTTGCCATGGCATGAAATACTCAGCCTCCATTCAGCCTGTAAAAAAATCCTTCTTTCCCGTGCAGTGAAGGGATGTAACTGGACTTGTTCACTTGTCTATCAAAGTCATTTCCTTATAATAAACGCCTATAAATCCTGAACATCCCAGCAGTCCTCCTCCAGCCCATTGAGCAGCAAGCACGCTGCCCTTTTCCAAGTCTCCAGCCCCAGGAGGAGCAGAGCAAAACCTGCTGCAATCCTGCTACTTTCTGAATTGTTTTCTTTAAGCAATTTGGCGAAGGATGAGTAGAGGAAGTCTATCAGACCCAAATTTAGCATGGCTCAGGTTTGCAGTGCTGGACCCAGGACTATAGTTAAAGCCTGATACCTTTTAAGGAGCCCCAAAGACAATGAATGTCACTGCTGAAAATATGCGTGGATTGAGTTTCTATTTATAAAGTTGCAAGCAGCTCTGGAGCCAACAGGAGCTGTATTTACTGAAGGGAACCAAAGTGGTATTTTGGATGGTCACAGTTCAGTGGGAGCACTGATACAGGGGGATTAACATGGATGTGATGAGGGCAGTGCATGGAGAAGGCTGGTGGGTTGAGTAAGGACACAGCCATGAACTATCAGTGATGGGGAGCTGAGCGTGGGAGAGGGCAAAGAAAGGGCACCTCATTTTGTTAATTTAGAGCTGCTTCTGTTCATCAGAATTTCTTGCATTTTGCCCCAGAACTTGTTGTCCTCCTGTTTCGAGGTGGACCTGGTGTGTGTTTGCACTGACGTGGAGGGTGGAGAGGATCTTAACAGAGCAGTGTCAAGTTGAAAATCCTATCTTTGTGTGACCCATTTGATTTTTTTTCTTACGTATATTTATTAGAAATCTGCAAGTGATGAGTCAGTAAAATGTTGTTGGTGTTTCCTGTGAAATAGCTGAGGTCGCTATTTTCTTTCTGTGTTATTTTTCCTAGTTGCCATGGTAATGATTTCAGATAGGTTTTATTCTTGCAGCAGTTTGAATGGGTTAGGAGTTTTCACGGTCTTCTGGATCTGCTCACAGAAGCAGAGCGATATCCCAAAGATATCCCTTGGGATCAGGCGGGATCTGCCTCCTGGCTGATCGTCCCATTCCTCCTTCTGTGTTGTGGTGAGACAGAGTGGGTTTTTCTGTTTTATTGTTAGCAAGATAGAGAGGAAAGACCCTGGGGTGCTTCTGCTCTTTTGTGTTGGTATCCCAGGAGCAGGGGCTGGGCAAGACCAGGCTTGGCCGCAGCCTGGAGCTCGTTGTCTGGGCAAGGGGGGGTGTGGGATCTGTGCCACTCATGCCCATGGCACTGGGTGCAGGTCTGATGATGATGATGATGAAGAAGAGCCTGTGCTCTAAATGGGTCTCAGCTGGAGGAAGGCAGGAGTTGGAAGCCTTGTAAGCTCTGGGCATTGTCTGCCAGGGCACTTGGTTGCGCTTCATCCAGCAGCAGGGCTTGTTTTTCAGAAACTGGGGAACACAGGCCCCAGGGCTTGCAGTTTTCATGGCCCCAGCTCCTGTCCTCACTTTCTTCCCTGCTCAGTGCCCACAGCCTCGCTTGCTCAGCAGATACCTTGGAGCCTCGTGTGCAGGGAGAAGTGGCATGTGCCCACATAGAAATGGAGTATGTCCCTTCTGCCATCACAAATCTTGCTTATGAGCTTCTACTCAGCTTTAAAAATAGGAAAAAAAAAAAAAAAAAAAAAGAAATGCATGACAGCCTATTTCTGAAGGCCAAAAAAGGGCAAGCTTTGAGATACCTACTGAGGCACTCTGGGGACACCTTCCCTTGCCTCCTTCCATCCCCCCTGGCAAGTGCCCTGCTTGGTGTCAGATGGCCCTGCCTGAATCCTCCAGGCAGGATGCAGAGAGCATGCCCTCCTGGCTGCCACACTTGCCCCCTACGAGGCAGTCACAGGTCTGGGTGGGTGTCCAGGGCTCGCATCCTCACGCCACCCCAGATGCCACGCAGTGTTTTCTGAGCCACGCTGCCCTGTCTGCTCCGATTTCATGTGCTGCCACAACTTGTCAATGTGCTGTTTGGTACATCAACAAATCGACACTACACAAACAGAAGGCTAACAGGGAATGATTTATCCAGGACAACACATCTGTGTGTCCAGCAAGGCGAGATGTCCTGGAAACAAAATTCAGTATTTACTGAGGGCTCATTGGCAGAGCTGATGTTTTGTACCACAGCTGAATTATGCTTGGATCTCGCTCTTTCTGGGTGTTGCTCGTTTAATCATAGGATGCTTTCCTTTTAATTAGGCACTGCTGCTAGTGATGAGAGAATTAGCAGACTCTTCTTTTAATGGAGAAGCTGAGGCTGTGGCAGCTGTGGTGTAATGGGGGTGGTGGGCAGAGGCTTTGTGCTGCATAGAAACCCCAGGCTCTGCACCTCATGTTCTGCTTCCTGAAAAATGTCCTTTTTAAGCGTGGTCCTGGAGGGTTTTTTTTTCCCCACAGTATATCATTTAGTCAAAGGAAGGATGTTACTTCCCCCAGCTGCTGTGTTGTGGCTCTCAGAGAGAAAATCTGAGTGATTTTGCCAGCTCCTTTCCTCCCAGCCCAGCGAGGATCCATGGAGCTGGTTGTGTGTGAGGAGTCAGTGACTCTCTCAGGTACATCATGTCTAGAGCTGGTCGATAGTATTTTGATTAGACAGCTATTGTCAGGAAATGGCAGTTTATCGCATTTAAAGCCGTTCATGGGAGAGGAGCAGTTTCAGTGAACTGGCCTCAAAAAACCTCCCAACTTTATTGGACTATGTTGTCTGAGGTGTTTGTAATGTTCATTTGGACAGCTGGGGAGCAAAAAGTTCCATGTTCTTCTTCAAGCTGACTTATTTATGTTTTTTGATTTTGGTTGATTTACAGTACAGAGCAAAGGGATAAAGGAATGGGGACTGAAATAGAGGGCAGAACCTCCAAGATTTTGTGCAGTGTTTTAGTTTGCCAAGTCTGAAACTCTGAATCCCTGTTTGGGATGGGATGATAATTTCAATTGCCATGGGACAGAAGATCATGTTCCTGCTGTACTGTAGTGATGTCTCAGGAAAGCGGTCTTAGACATATTTGTGATTTCTCTAGAGTAGAAGCATCTTATAAATAATCTTATTATCTATATACATCTGTGGCTGAATGAAAATCCCATAGCTGGCATTCTCAGAANCAGCGAGGATCCATGGAGCTGGTTGTGTGTGAGGAGTCAGTGACTCTCTCAGGTACATCATGTCTAGAGCTGGTCGATAGTATTTTGATTAGACAGCTATTGTCAGGAAATGGCAGTTTATCGCATTTAAAGCCGTTCATGGGAGAGGAGCAGTTTCAGTGAACTGGCCTCAAAAAACCTCCCAACTTTATTGGACTATGTTGTCTGAGGTGTTTGTAATGTTCATTTGGACAGCTGGGGAGCAAAAAGTTCCATGTTCTTCTTCAAGCTGACTTATTTATGTTTTTTGATTTTGGTTGATTTACAGTACAGAGCAAAGGGATAAAGGAATGGGGACTGAAATAGAGGGCAGAACCTCCAAGATTTTGTGCAGTGTTTTAGTTTGCCAAGTCTGAAACTCTGAATCCCTGTTTGGGATGGGATGATAATTTCAATTGCCATGGGACAGAAGATCATGTTCCTGCTGTACTGTAGTGATGTCTCAGGAAAGCGGTCTTAGACATATTTGTGATTTCTCTAGAGTAGAAGCATCTTATAAATAATCTTATTATCTATATACATCTGTGGCTGAATGAAAATCCCATAGCTGGCATTCTCAGAAGGGTCTGAATCCCCACTGCCTGGCTGGGATTCCCTGGGGCACGCTCATGGTAACAGCCCCCTTCTCTTGGTACAAATAAATCCCAGTGATGCTCATGGCAGGGGTGCCCCATGGACCAGCTGCAGCTCTGTGTCCCTTGAAAGGGACCTTGAGCTGCTTCAGGAGACTCATGAGCTGCCTTGGGGACCCCTGAGTGGGACTGAGGGTCTTGGGGGCTGCTCTGCTCCACAGATGGCTGTGAAATCCCCCAAGTAATTTGCATTTCCCCATCTCAGCTCTTTAGGGATGTGTAGTTTTCCAAAGGAAAATAACTCACCTGATTTCAGCCAGGTCAGAGTGGGGTGTGCTTCCAGTAGATGCTCAGCTTGCCCACCCCAGCAGAGCTCCAGGCTGCTCTGGAGACTCTTCTCCTGGATGGATGAAAGGGAAGTTTTCCCTTTGTCTTTCAACCCAGTTTGGCCATTAATCTTAGATTTTTAGATATTAATTCTCACCTCAGGTTCAGGAGTTCCCACTCTTCATTTTTATTACGTCTGCCCAGTGTCTCAGATAATAAAACCTGCTTTGTGCAAGAGAAGTGACAAAGAATGTGTGGAGGAGGAGTGGGGGGGCAGGCAGCTTTTTTTGGGGTGAAGCAGTGGGAGGCAGATGGATTTGTTACTGCTGTGTCCTGTAGCATTCACAAGCCAGTGCCAGGGCTATTTAGGTATTGGATATCTCCTGAGTTGGGTGGACTGGGAGGGAAATTTCATGGGCCAGAGGGGTCACAGCCCCTCCAGTGTGTGCTGGGGGTCCTGGGAGAGTTGCAGTGTAAGTGCTGCTCCCCGTCTGCCTCCCCACCTCACCCAGCTGTGCCCTGACAGCACCTCCCATCTGGATTTGCACATTCCAACAACATCTCTGACCAGAAAGTGCCCATGAAGTCCAAAGTTTCATTAATCCATGCTATTAACATGTCATCCCTTCCAGGGCTGTTGCGGTTTCCATGTCAGCCCCCATGAGGAAAGGATGTTGTGGCTGCAGGAGACGTTGGGCAAGGGGTTTAACTGGGTTGTGCTTGTGGGGCCAGTTAGATTTGACAGTACCACTGCAGAGGGGGAACAGAGGGTGGAAATCAGCCTTCAGAGTCCAGGTTAGTGGCACTGATGGATGAGAAGGAAAGCTTCCAGGAACACGTCTCCTTTCCAGCCATATCACTGCGGTACTGATAACAGCACTGCCTGCCTCGGCGCTGGGGCACTCATGAATGAGTTGGCGTTTTTTTGTGAGTAATGTAGAATTGCAGCTATTTCAAATTGTCCTGAGGTGCAACTTGACATGTAAGTTCTTGGCCTATTTATTACCCTGTGTCTGAGTGTTCCCATAGGTATTATGGCATTAAACCACAGCCGAATTTAATATCAGGAGCTGCAGCATTTGTATTTTAGCTGTAGATCAGTGAGCAGGTGATTTGGGTTGTGTGCATGGTATGTTTGGCAAGCTCTAGCCAAGGGATCTGTTTTTCAGCAAGGATACTTGAGGTATAAGTTGTGTTCAACACCCTCTTTTTTTTTCTTTTTTTATTACATTTTCGTTTAAATGCTGCTGTTTTCCCCTTTGCTATCCTGTGTGATCACAAGCTCCTGCCAATATCTGTGCAAGTCCTCAGGGATTCACTACTTTTCTGTGATAACGTCACACCAATCTGCGTCCCCATCTGCCCTCAAGCTGGGTTGGAGGAACTTGAGCTGCAAAGGATGGGCCTGGGTAGTTTAACCCTTGGAAATGAAGATTCAAATGCCTGCATGGATTTATCTGGTTTTTTTTTTGCCAGCAGGTATCTATGAACCCTTTGGTCACCATAGTTTTTTGGGGCTCTGAAGTATGGTTGACTAAATGTTGACCCTGCCCCTGAGCTCTCTGCTCTTGTGGTTGCCATGATGTTGGGGTTGGGTCACCTCAAGTCATACCCTACGGCCTGTGCTGTGGTGTGGCAGCTCCTGGTCTGTCACAGGAAGTTTTTGGCCAGTCATGAATGTGTTTCATGTAACTGGAAGGCACAGTCAACTGCATGTGTTGCAGATTGTCTTCTGCTCATAGCGTGGCTGCTGTGAACATGCACATCTGGCCATAACTCACCATGGTTATGGTCCAGGCATCTAAAGCCACATGGATGGTTACAAGTGGGGATTTAGACCAGCCAGTGCCACACTGCCCCAGGGGAGCCTAGCAGCTGCTGTGTGTGAGGTGTTTGGTGAGCTGTGCCAGCCCACTGCCCCACACCACCTCAGCGCTGCTGTTGTGACCCCGCTGCCACCTGCCAGTGGGATGTCAGCTCCTGACTCTAATGAAGCCTTTCAGCAGAAACGCGCAGCCGCGGCCGTGTGTTGGGGTTAAACGGGGAGAAGGGATCTGATATGTGGATTCTGTCTTTGCCACTGACTGATCCTACACAGACTACACCACCAGGTTTTGTCTTCTGCCATATGTTTTCCGATAATGCCCGCCCACCTGTCGGGAAAAGCGCAGTGCTGGGCATCTGCAGACATTGTTGGGAACCCTCTGTGCAACGCGCTAACAAAACATAAAAGGTATTCATTTAGGTCTAAGACTACCAGGAGTCTGTCTGTTAAGTTTTGGGGGTTTTTTCATACCTCTCTTTTCAGATTGCCAGTCTGGAATGCCAGGATTGGACCCTTTCTCTGTTGCAGATTTGGGGCCTCCTGATAATGAGATTTTTTTTGAGTAATGAGATTTTTTTTGAACCATTCTTGTTATATCACCTTAGATCTCTGCTTTTGAAAAATCTTAGCACAAATCTTTTGATGAGCTACGAAATAAGAAGACAGGCCCTAAAGGGATATTTCTATGAGAAAATGGCCCGACTTTCCCGTCTGCATAAGGAGAATCAGTGTGGGGGATGTCAAAGCATTAAGCCTCAGTACATGCCATTTCTGCCTTAACCCCCTGAGGTGGTACTAAACCTCTGATTAACATGAAGTCCATGTCCGGATTTACCTGCTGAATTTACAATGGACTTCTAAACCTTAAACACTCTGATAGTATTTTCCTTCCATCTCCGGGGCTTTGAATGAGCTATTGCCATTTTCTCACCACATCATTAGCATCAGTATTCTCACACTTGCAGTATTGGGGCTTGTTGTGTTCCCGTGTGTGATTTTTGGATATGGAGCTGTGCTGCTTGTTTTCTCAATTTCCTCCTCTTCTTTCCCCAGCCAGAGGAACTTACCAATGCCCTGGAGATCAGCAACATTGTCTTCACAAGTCTGTTTGCCCTGGAGATGCTGTTGAAAGTCCTTGTTTATGGTCCTTTTGGCTACATTAAGAATCCATACAACATCTTTGATGGGATCATTGTGGTGATTAGGTACAAACCTTGAGTTTTCTTTATGTGTGTTTCTCCTCATTTGGCTGTTTAATTAAACAGAAAGTAATGGAGAGTTGGCATAAATACCTTCCTGTGACACTTTACACTTCTCTCTGTAATTAATGCACTTAGACATGATTGCTAATACATATCTTGGGATTATGGTCATTTTAGAGAGAGGCCCAAGCAGAAAGCTATCAGTCCTGATGTCCTGGGACAGTCTGGGATCCAAATGGCACAACCAATGCCCAGTTAGGTATCTCTGGTTTATTGGCACATGCAAAAGCTATAATTGCCCCTGCAGCTGCAGTCACTGATTTCCAGACATATTTTTGACACTCAAGTGGGGCTCTGCTCTTTGCAAGCCTGGACAGAGTCCAGATCACCACAGGCATTGGCAGTGCATCTCTGTCCACTTTCCATTTCTCTTCTCTATGCATTTCACCTTCCCCTCACTTCCTCTCCTTCGGGCCTTTGCACTAGGCTTTGTCCTGTCACCTTGCACTGACCTTTTTTGTCCTCAGCGTGTGGGAGATCGTGGGCCAGCAGGGCGGGGGGCTCTCTGTCCTGCGCACCTTCCGTCTCATGCGGGTGTTGAAGCTGGTCCGCTTCATGCCAGCCCTGCAACGCCAGCTTGTCGTCCTCATGAAGACCATGGACAACGTGGCCACCTTCTGTATGTTGCTGATGCTCTTCATCTTCATCTTTAGGTGAGCATTTCCAATTCCCTGTCCTGAGGTGTCTCTTGAGTTTTCAGGTGGGATCCCATGGTGGGATGAGGAAATGACAGAGTTCATACCAGGACACAGCTGAGCTGAACTGTCCAAGGAACAGCAGTGCTGGCTGTGGTTTGCTGCCCTAAATTCTCTCAGTTGACCAAATGAGATGTTTGGCTTTGCAAAATGGTTTACAAGGAAAATCTTTCAGGCTGGATGATTCCTTGACATCACCCCAAGACAGCAATCCTGTTACTTACCAACTATCAGAAAGCCTGGTGCTAAAAATATTGCCAAGGAGAAGATGATATTCCTAAAAAAATGTTAGACGTGGTGGTGCTTGTGCTTTTTCATGGCCTCATCTTCAGACAAGTAGAAATGTTAGAAACAGGGTTGGCGTAGCCCTGTATTTTTAGATTTTGGTCTAGATTTTGAGAGGAGCCCTTCTCCTTCTACAGCCAACTGTGGTGTTTGAGCAATGCAGGCACTGGTAAGGCTGAAGAGAGCCAGTCTTTTCCAAGGGATAATGTCCCTTCTTCCAATGAGACTCCAAAACTGCCATTTGCAGCTGTGGTGCTCAGTAGAGCTGTAAATAATTTGATTATTCAGGTTACTAGCAGAGAGCAGGGAAAAGCAGATTATTCCTTTAGTATCTATCCATAATGAAAGGTATTCTGTTCTCCTGTCAAAATTGAAAAAGCTGTTTCGAGTCCCTTGATATGGCTTATTCAGGCATTTCACCGAAACCCTTTTTGTCTTCCTAATTCAACTGAAGCATATTTTGCGGAAGATGTGACATTGCAAAACAGAAAGTCAAAACATTTTGTTTAGAAAATGTTGAAAGACAATGTTTTGACTTACAAAAAAATGAAGCAGAAGAAAAATAAGAAGCAGACATACTTTTTGGTTGAAACTCCTTGACAGATTTGACCTAAATTCACAACTGCTGTGCATGATCTCAAGGCATGTTTTTCAGTGAACAAAGGATCCATCTTTAAAAAAAAAAATGTAAGAAGGAATTACCCAGATGAAATCAGGAGACAGTCACCCTGCTGTGTGATTACTGATTTGTGTGGTGGTCCCATTGTTGAGCCCCTGCTTCCTGTCATTTGCAGCATCCTGGGGATGCACCTCTTTGGCTGTAAGTTTGCTTCGGAGCGGGATGGTGACACTCTGCCCGACAGGAAGAACTTTGACTCCTTGCTCTGGGCCATCGTCACTGTTTTCCAGGTACAAAATGGAAAACGCCACAACTGATGGGCGTTTTCGGCCTGCAAAGACTGGGGCTGTTTTCCAACGCATCCGGCAGAGCTTAGTGAAGCTCCATGCCATGGAAAGGAGGTGACCAAAAACCACAAGTGCAGGTTTACGGGAGCTTTCAGACTTTTCTAGACTAAATCGGAACCCTGGTGAGGAGGGGCTGCCAAGGCAGGAGGCTCTTGTGTTTGGAGGGTATGGACTGGGTGGGTGAAAGTAAATGTAGATGGAAAGAAGGAGATTGGGACAATTTGCAGTGGTATTTCAACAAATAATGGAATCTGGTTTATAGCTGGTATGTGCAGGCTTTTTTCCTAGCAGCTCTGAGCCCTGTAACTCTAGTATCTGTGAAAGACTTTTAGTCATTGTGGCTGACCAAAGGAAAGGTCTGACCAGTGTGATATTACCCTCCCTTATGGCTGTCCCCAGTCATGGGGAGCAATCAGGGTATTTACACAGGGTCCTTGCTGGTGGTTGGGAATAACAGTCACTCTGGTCCTCCCTCTTCTCTGCCTCAGAAGGGATTTATCCTCTTGTGGTTACAGCTAACATTGGATACCCTAAAAGCAGGGTGCTTGTCTGGCCTATCCAGAGCATGGATACCCAGCATGCTATCCTCCAGCATCCCCATAGTCCTGATACCCTTCCTCTGCAGATTTTGACCCAGGAAGACTGGAACAAGGTCCTTTACAATGGCATGGCCTCCACCTCATCCTGGGCTGCTCTCTACTTCATCGCCCTCATGACGTTTGGGAATTACGTTCTCTTTAATCTGCTGGTGGCCATCCTGGTAGAGGGTTTCCAGACAGAGGTAATATCCTCATGCTTGTGCCTTTGCCTTCTTCTCAAGTTTCAGGGACTCCAGATCCTAGAATCTGATTTCTGAGGCAGACAGCAATACCTTGACAGAAGTGTGGTATGGGAAAAACATGGGGTAAAATATTAGGTGTTCTTTTTATTTTTTTTCTTCTTTTTTCATTTCCGTAGCCATGGTGCAATTTAATACAGCAAACCCTCTAAATGAAGGGCTTAAATGAAAAGCATTGTTAGCATTAATGCAGGAGTGGGAATTGAGGGGTGAGTCAGGCACTGCGGATGGGATTGCTGCTATGACAGTCTCTTTGAAACAGTTTTCACCGTGTTTGTCATCCAGATTAAAGGCCCCTCCTGAAAATTTACACAGGCTGGTAAGAGATTAGTGACACGATTATCTTTTTTCATGGTATGCATTCATGGAGCTCTTCCAGTTTCCAGCCCTGCAATGCTCTGCATATTTTAAAGTACATGATTTCTGGTCTCTGCCATCTGCTTCCTCGCAGTGGGAGCTTCCATGAGACATTGTCTCAGTGGCAGCTTCCATGAAACCCTCCTGGGGTTTTGGAGGCTTTGAGGGGCATGTAAACTTGAGCTCAACCTTTTTTTCCATCCTACTGCCAATCCAACTGTCCAGCTTGGAGAGGGTGTGCATGTCACCTAGTCCCCTTCAGACTGGGGGACCTGTGATGCCCACCCTCTCCGTGCAAAAACTTTCCAGATGTTCAAGAACACCCATAAGGGGAGGGAACCTTTACACCCTGCCCAGGGAGTTGGTTGGAGAGGTAAATATAACCTAAAACTCCTCACTGGGGTCTGCTTATATAGGCTGTGCTTCTACACACTGTCTCTGATTTTTATAAGCATTCTGGGGTGAATAAATATTATTTAAGATTTGTTGCATGTGTATTATAATATCCTGCCACCCTACAAACAGAACTATTTCTATTATCATTACTATTTTTGAAGTTATGAGTTAAATTAATGGAGTCATACCAGGACATAGCAAGAAGAAATATTGTTTTTATATCATCTGTCTCCATGCTGGTGCTTTTCTTTCTTAATTGTTGTTATTGTAGCTGTTTCTGTCTGTAAATGCCCCCCACCATTCAGCCAAAGGGACAATCACTTCTGGGTTCTCTCAAAGAGCAAAATGTTCCCTTGCCCGGTTCTCTCAAATAGCAAAAATGTTCCTGTGCCTGAGTGAGAAGAGGTACAAAGCTCCTTGTCTGCTCCTGGTGACAGCTTTGAAATCCAACCTTTGTTCAATCTGGAAAATTGATCTTTGAAGGTCACCAGCACAGGAGATGCACACCTGGTGCACCCACTGTGCAGAGAAAAGGATACAGTCTTTAAATGCAGCAGCCCCTTTGCCAGACCCTGGCCCTTGAGGGAGGCTGACTCCTCTGCTCTTTGGCTCAGCCTGCTTTTCCATGCAGGCAAATGCTCCCGCTCTACCACTGCAGCATGCCTCTTCCTGGGCAGTAGATTATCCCTTGCCTTGTGGCCAGCTGTGCCATGGTGCAACTCCCTGTAAAGTCATGTCCTGGCTTAATGTGTTGTGGTTTTATTCCGGTAATGATGTCCTTGAGAGTATGGCTACCCTGGAGTCAGGGAAGTGCCTGCAGCACTCCTCAAATTTGCTCTTGGCTGTTTTCTGCAGCAGAGCTGCTGTATCAACTGCCCCCACATCTCCTCTGCCAGGGCAGTGCTGGGCTGGTCCAAGCCAGCTCCAGGATATCTGTGTAAGTTGAAATGTGTTTTTAGGGCTGTGTAAATCAGGGAGGAACCTCTAAATTGGGACAGCACTGGGACAGCCTGAAGCCAGTGATGCTCATGCCAGTATTGAGGTGGGCACAGGGACCAGGGACCAGGAACCAGCACAGCCCCTGAAGACCAAACCCGGTTTTCCAGTCCTGCCCAGCAATGGCAATTTTAACAAACTCATACCACATTTCTATAATTTGTGACTCTGATTACACTGCTGTGTTATATCTCAGGCTTTGATGATAGCTTTTTAATAATAATCTTCCTTCCACATCCTCGTTATTCTGAGTTCTCTACATTCTTCCAGTAAAGTGCAATGACACTAAGAGATCCCTTGGCTCAACTCAGGTTTCCTGCAGCAAACAGGGAGCAAACATCTCTGGAAGTCGGGCCCCAGGTCTGGCCTTGCTGGTTTATGTTTATTCAGCTTTGCTGGTGTAGATTTGTGAACAGATCACGTTCTGGTTTTTGCAAGCCAGCACAGAGAGGATCCTCTCCTAAGCAGAATTAATAGAGAGATCATCTCCCGCTGTAAACAAACCCCAGCGTCTCCCTCCCGTGACTGCACTTGACTCTTCTAAGTTGAAATTGTTGGGGTTTTTTTTTCATTCTCCTTCCAATTTCTGGGCTGAAACACAATCCTGGGGCTGCTGCTGTTATCTCACTGGTCCTTGAGTGCCTTTCCTCCATCCACAAGCACCTCGTTAATTTTAGTGCATGGCTTTGCAGCCCCAGTTGCCAGGCAGCAGATGAATATAAGCAGCTGAAAAACTAAAAGGGCCTTTTCCAAACTTAAAATACAGAACAATGTGTTTTGTGGGATTGAGGTGAGGGTTTTTCTCCCCCGTTTTTCCCTTTAATTTGGTAACCAGCTTCTCTCATGTAAGAGGCATGGGCAAGGACTTTTTACCACGTGGTTATTTTTCACCGCACGTTCCCTGATTGAACTGGACCCTGGTGTTGGTGTGGGGAAGGTAAGCAGGGGACTCCTTTTGATCCAGCTGCTAACTGGAAATTGCTGCCCGACCACTCAGGTCCCTGCCTTGGAGACTTCTCTCTGAAGAAAGGAATGACTCCTCTTAGTCAGGCATAAAGCTCCTTTCCCAAGGGAATTCCTAATAGTATTATCTCCAAGGCGTATTTTTCCATTGATAATCCTCCCAGTTTGTGTCCTGTTGTCCCCATCTGTCCTCACTCATGGATTTGATCCTTCCCCTCCTTTGTGCCCCGCTCCCTCCCTGGCACCACAGGTCCTCCAGCCTCTCCATCCTTTTCTCTGCAGGACATTACCTGCTTTCTGGAAGTAGCTTCCTTGGGGAAATATGGATGTTCAACAATTTCTGGGCTTTCACCAGAGGGAACAGTTCCTCCTCCTGCAGGGGAGATTTTGGATGGTGTTTTTCTTGCATCCCTTGCTTATTGCATTCCTGTCGGCTTCAGTGGGATTTTCCTTATGAAAGGAAAAGTTTCCATCTTTTCCCTTTCAATGGCTTTTCCATGTCTCTCTCTGTTACAAGCAAACACTTTAAGTTAAGTGTCCGTCACATTGCTGGCAAATCCTCAAACTCTTCATCCTAGCCTAGGCTGGGATGAGTTTTGTAACCGTTTAGCAACCAGAGGAAAGATCCATTGCCCTGTAGGCAAGAAATTCAGCTGGCAGGACGATCTGTGCCCTCCTGCTGCAGCACGGAACCTCCTCCCACCCCATGGGACAGGACCAGGCACTACCACACTGCTGGAATGTGCTGAGGAATATGGGGAGAGCCACCCGAGCAAGGGGAAACACAACAAGGTGAAAAATGATGTGTGGTTTCCAAGTGGGCAGGGAAAGGCTGACTTCTGGTGCTGTGAAATGATGTTGGGGTCATGGGTGTGGAAGGATTTCCCAGGATGGGGCTGTGCCCCTCTGGCTGCAAACCCCTAGTTTAAACTGCTGGTTTAAATGGGTGTTTCCACTAACAGGGCTGAGGAGGGATCTGAACTCACAGCAGACTGTGTCTTTCCTTAAATTAGGTATTTCACCTGCAGGAGCACTGATACTGTGTTAATCAAACATACATTAAAAGCCTCCATTGCTGCTTAATGAAGGTGTAATAAATAAAGATGCTATTATACAGCTGCAAAAAAAAAAATCGTGTTTTCAATAATTAGCTGGTGTTTCATTAACACAATTATCACTTAGGAGCTGAAGCAAGCTCTGTTCAAAACACTTAATTTAAAGGGTGCAAGGCTGGTCCCTTCAAAGGGCTTCTCTCTACCCAAGATCTCCCACTCTCTCCCTGTGCTGAGCAGAATGGATCCAGTGCCTCGCTCTCCATCATGGCCACACACTGCCTTCCTCCCCCTTCCCCTCTACTTCCCTCCGTCTTCTTGTGTGTTTTTTGATTCCCCATTCAGTCCCGCTGTTGAAACTGTGAGAATTGAACCCCACCTTCCCCTTCCTTCCCCCTCCCTCCCCCCATTTCTCCTTCAGGAGATCTCCAAGCGAGAAGAAGCGAGTGGGCAGTTAAGCTGTATTCAGCTGCCTGTCGACTCGTCGGGGGTACGTACAGCACATCCCACCGCCACCGTGCTTGTCTCTCTTGTGGTGCCTGGTCACACACCGTGGTGCTGTTCTCATCGTAGTAGCTGTCATTCTTTTGGGGTTTATTTGGGTATCTTGAAAGCATTTTTTGGTTTTTCTTTCCTTTTTGTCACCCTCATTGTCGAATCAGCCCTGATTTTAAGTCCCTTCCTTCTTTGAGGGAGCCAGGTAAATTGAGGTGGGTGCTTCAAAGTGGCTGATGTGGCTCCAGCCAACAGCTCTCGCTGACCCCTGTCTGGTTGCCTGCCCTGGGAAAGGGGGCAGAGGCTGTCACAGCCTCTCCATGGCACAGTCACATCCCCGGGACTTCCCTGGGGATGTGGATGGTGATGCTGATTGCTAGGCACACCTGCCAAGGCTCCCTCACACAGGCAGGGGAGGATGCCCAGGAGTGAAGGGACCTGGAATCAAACCTGTTTTGATAGGGTGTGTGTGTGTGTGTGAGC
>VYZQ01017353.1:0-40586 GCA_013400655.1 Mystacornis crossleyi
GGGTTTTTTTTCGGGTTTTTTTTCCCTGAATTTAGCTCCAAAATGTTTTTAGGTACAAGTAGCATAATAGGATGAAGTTTAAAAAAATTGCACGTAGTTCATCTTTCTTCTTTAGAAACATACCTTAAATGTAGCAAGTCATTTTTAGTGACCTGTATTGCAGACAGTCCACATTAGAAGCTTCGTTAATACCTGACACATAGTTTAGAACATGTTGATGTCTGTGCAGAGTGATGTTTAATACATACATTTGTTATTTATAAGGTCCCAATTCAGCAAAACAGTTAAACATAAGCTTAATTTCAAGTATTTTTTCCTTAAATCACAGTCTTTTACATGAACAAAGTTAAGCTGTTGAGCAGAAATGCTGATGCTTTACTGAATTTGGGTCTTTGTTGGTTTCGCTTGAGCTTAATTACTTTTTCTTCAAATTGTTTCTTTTATTTATTTTTTTTAAAGCTTATGCTCCAAAATACTTTTTAATGTCCTAATTTCAGTGGAAACTGGAAGTGATAATGCTACTAGAAATGAAAGTGAGAGAAATGTTAAACAAAACTTGCAAGAGCATACCAAGTAATATAAGAATTGATAAAGCCATTCAAGAGTTGCCTGATCTCCAAGGAAAGCATTAACATCACCTCCTTTGTTTTGCTGTTTTCACTGGTGCCTGAACTGATTACACGGAAAGGCTGCAGCCTCTGTGGTGTTCGAATGCAAAACACTGCAGAGCTGCAAGCACAGCTCCTTAAGCTTGTCCACGAGAAAAGCAAGTCGGTAGAACTATGAGCAGGCTTAAATTGAGTCTATGATTGTTCAGTCTCCAGTGACATTGGTGATTTTCTTGCAAACCAAATGTTATTTAGTTGATAAATTTATAAGACATGGATCCATCCTCATAAGAGTGAAACAATCCTTGAAGTTGCTTTAGCCTAAACTGCTTTTGTGAATGCTGCCTACAAACCCGCAAGGACCGAACCTGATGACAATGACCTTTATTTTTGTAAAAGTGATTTAATCTTTCTTAAGAGATGGAACTCGTTTAATTTTTTGTGGTGATACTTTTCATGCACTTTTTTGTTTAATGATTAGAAGTTAGTTCAGGTCCGTGTTTTCACCTTTTTGATCTATGCATGTCACTGAGGAGCCCATTTTGTTTCTGTGTACGTTTGTTTGTATGTGGTTATTTATTGCCCGGGCAGGGACACCTGAGAAAATGCATGGCCTGAAGAGTTCATGGCTTACGCAGATCCTCCAGATGTCAGTGGGAAAGGCAAGGGCTCATCACCTTAGAGAATGGGGCCACCGAGATTAGACTGAAATACTTGAGATGGGATACTACAATAATTTTTTATTTCAAAAAGCAGAAGAAACCACATTTTAATCCTGATGCACATGTGTGTAAATAGAAGCATTTTTTAATGTTTTTTTCAGTTATAGTATGTATTTGATTTAGACTCTGATTTAGAAAATTTTGTAATAAGCCATGTGCTAGCTCTGGTAGAACAAGTTTGTCCTTAGTTTCTCATATGACTGTAATATTCCTGATATTCAGATCCTGTCTTTGTCATGTTCTTACTATATATTTGTCTGTGCAATATAAAAGCTGTGACTTGATGCACAGCTTGAGTCTGGTTGTACATCACCTATGTATATATATACATTATATATATATATATATAAAAGGACCAGAATCCCAAGCTTGCTTACACTATGATTAGTGTAAAGATTGCCACACTTCATTTTACAGGGCACAAGTAATCATGGAATGGCTTTGTAAATGCATGGTAATTTCTACCATAACCTGCTGTGCAGTCTCACAAGTGACATTTTATTAGTGCTCTTTATCTTGCTGGAAGAAATACTAACCCAAAGGACTTGGTAAGAGTGAAGGGTCCTGGAGTACACCTAGGGCTACATGGAAAATCCATATCTGATATTGCATATCATACAGGGTTTTCAAACCATGTCCTTAATGCTTTCTGTGCCCTGTAAAATAGTGTAATTATATAAAATATATACTCCTTGTTTTGCCTCCTGCCTTGTTTACATTAAACAGAGGATATTCAGTAAAAATTTTCTATTAAACTTTGTGTAGGTCACTTACTAACAGTGTTGCCAAGGTTTCACAGATGTGGGAATTTCCAACGAGGAATTGTTGAAACAGCCACATTACCAGACATACAATACTAAGTTTTATGAAGGAGGTTGTGATAAAACTCAACTTTTTGTGCTAAAAAATGCATGGAGGATTAAAAGGGATATTCTCAAAATAAATTAATTTCAGTGAAGCGACTGCTTCTATTATTACAGAATCCGTAATAATTGTTGTATGAGTGACCTTGAGACAGAATATGTTTTACATTTTACATCGTGCCTTTGATCCTGAAGTCTGCGTTTGAGTCTGTCACTGCAGCATCTTCTGGGATGGATGTGTTTCCTGTACTGCACTGTGCAGGGCTCGGAGTGAGTCGGCACGCTCTTGCCCAGGAAAAGGGGCAGGATGGAGCCATCCTGGGCACAGATTAACCTCTGCTCTTTCCTGGGAGCCCTGGTAGCTTTCCAGAAAGGCTGCGGCTGGTCAAGGCCTCGGTTTTCTATTGCATTGGAGTGCAGTGTGTCAGTCACGACATTGGTTTGTTGGAGACAAATGTCGTGAGGGTGAGTGAGCATCGTTTCTTCCTTCAGGGCCTTCGAGGAAGGCTTTTATACACAGGCGTTTATATATGTTTTTATATACTTTTAAATTGTGTTTGTTGTGTGTTTTTTCTAGTTTTAGTTTCCTTCTAGTTTTCACCAGCCTTTTAAAAATCTTGTTGCTCTGTAGGATCCCCTCTGAAGGCTGCACTTGGATGTTAAGCTGTTCCTCCTCGGTATTTAACATCTGCAAGTGCTCTTACATCTTTAACAGGAACAGTGCTACAGCCAGATGATGCACTTGACAGCTTTCATTATAGCTCTCTGCATCTTTCTCCCGTCCTCTTGGGTCTCAGAGATTGTCATCTCCCACCCCAGATCATTTCTCTGCTCTGCCTGCATGAGGCATTTAGAGATTTTGGGAGACTCTGCTTTCTCAAGCAGTGAGGAAGTTGTATCAAAATGGAACATTTTGCATCTTCTGATATTTTTCTCTTACTTTGATATTCTTAAAATGACTGAGTTATTGAAGCATGGTTATGGCACTTGCATTCTGATATAAGATTTTGGGGCTCTATGTCCTATTGGGTGAAAAAAAAAATGCTATCAGTGTGTGGTTTCGACTTCATATTCCTTAACTCACTGTACAGAGCCTCAGCCAGAGTTCTCAGTGTAGACACAAGTAGCACAGGATCTACTGGCTGTGTTAACCTTTAAATATCAGCAGAACGGGTGCTGTCTAAGCCTCAAGGATTTTGCTGGTTTGGTATGTGATCCAGCTGGATTAAAGTGGATTAATGCTCAGTGAAGTGAATCTGTCCCAGGTTGTATGAGCCTTTCAGCCTAAATTGTGTGTTCCTGGTGCATCCTTTATCAGCCAAGGTTCCCTTTGAATGGTGAAAGAAAGAACTGAGAGCAATTCAGGAATCAAGTGAAGCATATGGTGGATTAAAATTTTCAGGTGTCATAAACTTCTTGGGAATGCCAAAAAAAGGGAGCGTGAAATTTTAAATCTTACATGTTTGGACTGGTTGCTGGCATTGCCTTTGGAGTCAGATCTGTGAGGATAAAATGATGCATCTTGGAACGTGGTATCTCACTGGGCTACCTGATCTCCCTTGCCAGGATGGCACATACGTTCTGAACTGTGCTTCACTGAACTCCTGCTAGTTATTACAGTTAATGCTGCTGCTGGTATAAAATCTGCTACAGCAGTGCTGTGGAACTCACAGCTTTGCCAGTGTCTTGTAACTTTGACAGAAAAAGGAGACACATCTCATCAGCTTTGCCTTTCTGTTCTACAGCAATCATAACTCAATAGGGGTTTCTATGGTGTCCTCTTCCTCTGATGAAACATTTCACATGCTGAAAAATAAGGAAACACATGAAAGGGAGAACCCTGTTTCTATGCTAGGCTGTAGGAACATACTCTCTCAATCACCTTAATTTTCAAAAAGGTGAAACTCATTTTCTGAAGTGAATGGTTCTCTGCCGAAAAGAGGGAGGGTATCCTCCACAGAGAGCCCTAGACAGGATAAACTTGCTTCAGCAGTTTGCCGTGAGCATGGCAGAAATGTGACATTTGTGTTACACATTTGAGGGTGTGTAGTATCCCAATTGCAGTTTGGAGATGAAGCAGGTGAAAATGCAAGTCTTCGTGCTGTGTAATACATATAACAAGATACAGGATACAGGAAGTTCTGCAGAAAATAGCAAAAGATCTTATTTTAGAGAGGAGAGCAACAGAGATAACTAAGTTTAGCATAGTTAAATTATGGCTTAGGGTTAGAGGAACATTAGTTCCAATAAAAAGATTTGGAAGACTTAAGCAGCAGGACTGAAAGAATTATGAAACCTTAATTTATGAGAATGCAATTAAGAATGAAGTAACATCATTGAGGCAAACTGAAACTCATTGTCAGTGAAAACTTCCTGACCTTGAATGTCGCTAGACCAGAAGTGGAAGGAGCCTGTAACCTCACACTTTTGAAGCCAAACTGGACAAAACATGGAATGTTTCACAAGGAACCAGCCTGTGTCGGTGAGGAGGTGAGGCAAACACACATTTACATCCTCAGACTCCCGGCTCACCATTCCAGCGTCACTCGGGTTTGTTCTGCTAGAAAGCAGGCAGGTGGACGGATCCACTTGAGTGTCTCCTGTAAGTGAGGGAAGTTGCTGCAGTCTGAGGAAAGCAGTTTCCAGCTTTCCCGAGCGCCGCTCACTCACACAGGAGCCCTCTGCAGATGCAGCACCCATCGCACGCAGCGGGGGCGCGCCGCCATTAGCGGGGCAGGATCCCCCCCTGCTGAGCTGAGAGGAGAAACGAATTACCTGTTTTTGCATCGTCATTATCCCTTACTTGAGAAACCCACTTCTACTTCCTCATCTCCACATCCACAGGAAGCACCTGTCAAGTTCATATTTCTTAATTTGGATAATGAATTTTTATTTCCTACAGTTTTCAGACACTCCTATTTTTACTGTTAGCAGGCTGTCCATCAACGCTGTACATTTCTAGACAATTTTCCTTTCAGCTTCCTGAAAGGGGGGGAAAAAAAAAACCTTTGTATTGTTTATCCCGGCTTTTAGACTCACATTCTCCTGCCTTGTTAATTCCACCCTTTCAAATCCCTGAAAATGTTTTTTGTCTTGTCCTTCACCTTGAGGATTCAGTAGTCAGCAGTTTGTGCAGCTCAGCAGGCAGGGAGGGTTGTGGACGGCATAGATAAAATCAGAGCTGCTTCTGCCCACCCAGGTCCAGCTGCAGGATCTGTACAGGAGGAAATCCCATCTGCGTAGCAAACGTAGTGGAGTGCTCAGAAGGAAAACCTGGACACATTGAAATCTATGGAAGTTTTGCTGTCAGTAGAAATGCACACAGTGTTCACGCTGCTTCACAAACTCACCGTGGCATTTCTAATAATGTTTTTTTTCAGAAGGAAAAACAGGATCGAAAATGAAGAAAAAAGTGGTTACTGAGGAAAACTGGATAGCCTGGATATGTTTAAAAGAAAGACACCTTAACAAATGTCTTCTACTGACCTGGCAGCAGTTCTGAGCTTCCCAACAGCCGTGTTTGGTGCCAGCTCAGCACAGGGACAGGACCCGCGTCACCTCCAGCATGTGGGGGACAACTTGTGTGGGACCAAGGGACGTCCAACAGCTTGTAACCCTCAGAGGACATTTTAAAGAGTTACCATGGAAGTAAAGATAAACCAGTGAGAGGAGAAACATATTTCATATATATTTATATAATATATATCTATATATTATAGATGAAAATATATATTTCATATCTATAATATTTCTAATTGCTCAAAAATGTATTATTTTATGCTGTTTCTTTGTTCAAAGAATCAAACACAAATTACTAAGGAATGCGGTCACCCCTTGCTTACATTGGTAAAAACTTAGGATCATATATGATACGTGCTTAAGGCAGTATAACTGAAGTATTACCCTCTCAGAGCCATCCACCAGAAGGCTGCTTTGCTGTTGGTAAATAAGACCTTCCATTAACAGCTTAGAACTCTGCTGTTCCCTGACTTTTCTCCAAAATTGAGGAAAAGTAATACTGGCTAAACCATGCATCAAAATTGTGTGAGCAGTTTCATTCTATATATATGCGTGTGTATATATATACATATATATATAAAATATCTGGTTCTCTGGAGCCATGACCTCAGCTTAGATCATTAAATAAGCAGTTGGTTTAATATCAGCCAATAAATCACAACAAACCTTGATGTTTCCAAGATGGCAAATGTGCTTATCAGACCATATTTTTACATTCTAAAAGATCAAGAGTGAGTACAAACCCTTTTCCTCCTTTTATAATTAATTCCAAATGTCAGTTTGATCTACTAATATAATTCTAATTGCCAAATTTCTAAAATAGGGTTGCCTTTTTTGTTTCTAAATATCAACCAAACAGAATAATGAAAAAATAGATGCCTTGATATGATTAAATGTGATCTGACCAACCAGTGGGACAGGCCCACAGCTTCCTCTCTCCTCAGTTCACGTCTCTCAGGTGAGATTCTGGCAAGGACTGTTCTGGCTGGTCTTGTCTAAGAGGGGAAAGCTGCAACACGAAAAGTTTCTACCTTTTACTTCTGGGGTAGAAAATGGAAATACATCATGATGAATATTTTGGGACTATGACATATATATACTATCCTGAAAACCATTATTTTTATATTTAGTTTTATTCCAGGAAGAAGCAAAGGTGTGGGAACTGTAAATAATGCCATGCTAATAATCCCAGCCAGCATCTGCAGCAGTTGATGCCATTGCAAGGCACATTTTATTCTTCAGCCCTGATCACTGTCTGTTTAGTTCTTTTTAAGCAGTTTGCTTACTAACCAGGCACTGAGGTGATGCTGAGTATTCTGAGCAATTTTGTTGAGTTTGTGGTTTTGAGTGGCAATTAGGTTTCTTTCTCCCTGTGACAGATGGATGACTTAGTGTGTTAATAGAGGAAGCTGTCACAGAGGAATTACATGTATAGGCTTCATTTACATGTTTAAAGTGCAAGCTATATAGGTGAAATTCATCTTTTCAGCTCTTCAGGTATTAAACTGGTGGAAGGGGCTTGACTTATTAGTCTTGAATCAGTTTTCCACAGAAACTTTCTGTGACTATATGAACAATTAGCAGAAGCCCCTAAGAAATTGCTCCAGCATTGGCCTCATTGTTTATTACTCCAGTGGAAAAGTGTGGACTGCAAGAGCAAGATGACCCAGATGTCAGATAGAGAAGTTCTCCAGATTGGAACTGAAATTTGATAATGAAAACTTGCACCATAATGAGCCAAGGTCAGTATAATTGTGTAATTCTACTATTTCAGCAGCTGAAGATTCCACCTGATTAACCTATTTATAGCTTTGTATTAATTCAGTACCATTTATTCTAGACGCTCCATGGAATTTTATAAACAGCCAAGGAGACATCAATCCTGAGTGCAGTATGGAATGAGCTGGCTTTCATTAAGTTAACTCCTGATGTTCTGCTGATCCCCTGCCTTGAGCAATGTACTAGCAGAGTCTGAGTTGGATGAGAAACAAATGAGAAACTTCAAAATAGCATAACAATGTAGCCATGTATCGCTTGGTATTGTATTGCCATCACTAGTAATGGGCCATAGGTTTAGTGCTGAGTTTGCTAGGTATAAAATGGGTTAGCAAACATAGGAGTGAACCCAAACGGGTCTTAGACTGAGACAAAACTATCACCATGAACATCACAGTCCTCCTGGGGAAGGCTCCCCAGTGAAAGACACCAGAGACCTTCAGCACCACCACCACCGTGACAGCAGGGACCACAGAGCCCCGAGGAGCAGGGAAAAGGATCACAACGTCAGGAAACGGGGGAAAGTAGGAAGAGCACTTTTAACTGTTCTATTATTAGCACTGAAATTTTTTGTGCCTAGACAAAGCTGCTTCTTTCTGTGATAATTACAGAAAGTGGGCTGAAAGTGGCTCTTGGAAAAGACTGCAAGTATAGGAGGTAAGAGGATCAAATACATCAGGAAAAGTTTAGTCTCCTGCTGCCAGGGAGAAGACTGACAATGCAGGGACAGATATTTCTATGTTCTGAGGAAAAATGTCATCTGTTTTGTTGTTGGTTTTGTTGGTTTTGATGCTGATAGCCTCCATGCTGTGGAAAAGCTACTTGAGGGCTTTTCCTGCATGAGAACATTTGATCTGAAACCTGTCTGGAGCCCAGACTGTGGATATGCATGAGACTGTTGGTAAATACCACTCTTCAGCATTTAAATGGTGCTGTAGCTCCAGTTGGGAGACTTCAGTCAAGTGCAGCCACACCATCCCTGTTAAAGAAACAAGGGAACACCTGTCTCCAACCACGCATTTTATAAGAAAAGCAGTTTTTCTTTGGTTTGAATATACACATATCTGCTCGAGTCATATTCTACTCTGCTACTGCCTCCAGGTTTACCCAGAATAAAAAATTGCTACTGGGACAGTCGGTATGACCAGACTGCTAAAATAGAAACACAGAATTTCATTCAGATGCTCATCATTATTTAATCCAGCAAATATTAAAATTTCATTTCACCAGAACATATTTTTATTTGGATTGGGTCCCAAATAATTTCATTCCCTGGTTTTTGAATTGTGTCAGTGACAACGTACTCACACCGTATTTATTCTTAAGGGGGTCAGTGTGCAAGTGGGAAACAAAGCTCTCATCAGTGGGCAGCATTTTAGTATCCATTTGTCTCTGGTTCCCTGAATCATTGTTGTGAAGCCTTTCCAGGGAGCTGATAATCACGATTTAAACCATTATGTTTTCTACCATATATAAGCATGTCTGAGCCAGAAATCATTCTGTGGCTGTTGCTGCTGCATCCTTCAGGGACAAAATGTTCTAAAGAGCTAATGTTGCTCTTTCATTAAGAAACCTATTCAGAACCACAGAGAGTGATTTCGACAGTGCAACTGGTAGTTGCTCTAGGGCAGGAGCTTGACAGGAGTCCTATTTTAAGCTAAATGAATGTATTCTGTTTATTTAAAGAAGCAGAGTCAGTTACAGATTTTGGTACGCATGCACAAGTATACACCTGTGCATCTTGTGCACTCTGCCTCTCTAGATTGAACAAAATAATGCTGCCTTGATGCACAAAAAACACTTCAGCTTCTGGGCAGCCTGGCAAGAAAAAAATAAAAAAGAAAAAGGAAAAAAGAGAGAAAGGAAAAAAGAAAAAACAGAGATTCCTACAAACCCAGGATCAGTCATTTTACAATATCTCATGTTTTTGAGGCATGAACACATTTTGCTTTTTCATACAGAATCATAGAATCATTTAGGCTGCAAAGGACCTCTAAGACCATCAAGTCCAACCATTAACCCAGCACTGTCAAGGCCACCACTAAACCATGTCTCCAAGTGCCACATCCACACGTCTTTTAAATCCAGCCAGGGATGGTGACTCCAGCAGTTCCTTGGGCAGTCTGTTCCAATGCCTAACCAGCCTTTCAGTGAAGAAATCTTTCCTAATATCTGATCTAAACCTCCCCTGGTGCAACTTGAGGCCATTTGCTCTCATCATCTGGGAGAAACAACCAACCCCCACTCATATTTTGTTGGGTGTATGTGTGGGTGGAGAGAGATGGGCATTTAGTGAATAAGGGAAGTCGAGGTGGAGGTCACCAAGATTCAAAGTGACAGAAGAGATTAAGTCCTTGCAAAGATGAACACGGACCTAGTTTCACATCACAGTTTTTCTGGTGGCAAAGCTGGTTTTCAAAAGTTCATATCCTTAGCTGCTGGGCATTGTGTTACATAAACAACATTGCACTGGTCATTGCACCACAGCCCAGAAAGTTCAACCAGCACAGGCAAAGGTTATAAACTGCTGCATGGAGGTGGAAACGTGAACCAGGGTGGGAATGGGCAGCACATTTCCATTTGTCTCCATGGAGCAGAACTGGAAAGAGCAGCAATCTCTGAGAAGAGGGATGCTCATGGGGCTGAGCCACAGTCTGGGGAGCTAGAAGAAGCTGGTTTTTGCTCGTGACCCTGCTGCGTGACCCATCACCTCTGTTACTGCAGCATGAGAGAAGTATTACTGAAAGTATTTCCCCAGAAGGGTGTAGTTACGTGTCATTAATGCAAGTGTAATGGAAGATGGTATACAAACACAGCATTGTTATCAGTCCCTCTCATCTTTTTAATGTCACTGCTCAGGTAATTGCAGACTTTCAGAATTAGATCTCCTGGAAGTGCTACCAAACACGTGCTTGTGTCTTAGCTAAATATTCTTTCTGAGAATTTTGGAGATCAAAGACGTCTGGGCTTGATTGGAAACCAGTTGTCTAGTGCTGTGTGGACCTTTGAGAAATAACAGGATTTTTATTTCCTTTGCCCTTTGATCCCCAAAATGAGCACTATAAAGATAAGGAATATCAGAACAAAAGAATAGCTGTACCAAGCAAAGAGTGGAAGGGGAAAGGAACAATGTGTCTATAGCTTATTTGGATAGATTTTTAAAAATTTTAAAAATCAGGTTTCTGAATTAGAAAATCCCAACAAGCTACAAGCATAAGCAATGTATCTTTCAGCTCAGTATCTCTTAAGTCAGAAGAACATCTGACTTAGATGACATCTGAACATCCAAACACAGGGGTGCAATATGGACGTCCATGGGAATGATATTTTTTTGCTCCATATGCAATTGGAATTACAGAATTACTTGTGCAGCTGATGCTACTCAAAGTACCATTCTTTTGCTGTACCTTTAATCTTATTGCCTAAATTCTTTAGCTTTTCTCCTACTCTTTTCCTTGTTTGGCTTCATATTCCAGGAAGAACCCAGTGCCTACAAGTGCACTTTGCAGCTCCTCTGTTGTGATTTCCAGTGCTGTCTGCAGTCTGTGGGCCAAGGAAAGCAGGTGCAGACCCGTCCCCTCCTGTAGCATTTCACCCACTTCCACGGCCCCTTTACTTTAATTTCAGTTTCACTGTCTGGGGTCAGTCCTTGTACAGGGACAATTAACACTGAGCCTCTGAAATCTGATAGGAATTTAAAGCAACGGGTGAGTGGTTGCCACCTGGTGAGAGGAGGAGGAAGGAGGGGGAGGATGAATGAGCCGCCCTTTTCCTTTCTCATCCGGCGCACATTAGTGGATCAATGACTGAAATGGATGAGGGTGCTGCTGAAGTGTCAGGCACTGTAATGATGTAGCTGCTATTAACGGCTAGAGCTCCAGCCCGGAAATTATAGATGAAGAAATGGGAAAAAAAATATTTCTGTGGGCTCTGAATTGGTGATTTGAGGATTGTAATTTAGTGCTCACTTTCATATTTCACAAAAAGGCTACTGTGCACATTTTCAGAAGTTCGCCTGTTAGTTAAGGAAGGAATAAAGTGCGTTTGATCTCAGTTCTCCTTCCACTCCCCATCTAAGATATGACACACAATCAGCAATGGTGGCTTTCCTTTAAATCAAGGTTCATGCTTTTCATCAGATGTGTTTGCAGTGGGGAAATGTGCCATCAGCTCTCTGGCTGTCTGGATTTAGAGCAAATATACAAAATATTGTAGTTTATATAGCCTGTGAACTCAGCATATTTCAAGGTCAAATTCCTATTTCACTAAAATCGCTGGCAAACACATGGTTATCTTCAGGCAGCCTGGATCTAGACACAGAAGAAAAAAACCAAAAAACCCCAAAAAAACAACCCAACCCAAAACTTATCAAAGCAACCCCAAAATCCCACAGCAAAAGCACCTCATCTTGCAAAATTGTTGAAAAGGACAAATCTGCTATTCTCAGCTAAATATGTGACCCGAGGGAGGCTGTACCCTTCCACCAGCAGTTTGACCAATACCAGGATTCAACAGGGTTTTATCCATATTGACTTTCTTTGGGCTTCCCTTCTCCTACAGCGATCAGACAGGTCACAGAGGGGAGCATAAAGGGAGGGAGTTCAGCTCCCTGCTCACTGACAATGATACAAAGCAACACCCTCTGCTTCTGAGCCACTAAAAAGTGAATACATCAAATTCTATAAGAAAGACGTCTACAAGAGCAGTGTTTCCACTCTCATCTTTCGGGTTAACCTACTTTCTGCCTCTCTGAGGCTTTTCCCCGTGTCCCTGCTGCGGGTGGCTGCTGTAGTTGCTGCTGAGGCTGCAGCTGCCCTTTCTGCAAGCAGCCAAGGGGAAGGCATCCAGCATGGATTGGGTGAAACAACAATAGCTGGTCCTGAAAAGCAGTTCCGGCCTAAATCCACAGCAGTCGGGCCTGCCGAGATGAGGGAATTCTGCCCTTCACATGGTTCCATGACACTGCTGGGGCACCCGCCAGTCCCCGCTCCCAGCCTTTCCTGCCTGACAATTAATTCCCCGCAGGTCTCTTAGGGGAAGCTTCAGTGTGTGCCAAAAAGGTTTTTCTCTAATTTCAGACTCCTAACTTTTTTTTTTTTTAATGTGCTTCCTAAGTAGCAAAGACTGTCTGATAAGGCAGCCCAGGGTGAGCGAGGAGGGGAGGCACTGAGGTAAACAACAACGGGAGATCGGGCATAAATATTTCAGAAAAATGTTCCAGCGTAAAAGGCTTGGCTGCAGCTATTCCTCCTGAGGGGTCAGGTTGCAAAAGCCTCTTCCTCACTCCCCCAGCATCTGCCTCCGTGGCTCTGAGGCATGGACACATCCAAGTGCCTAATAAATTTCAGGGATGGGCAAAGCAGGGGAGCAAGTATTTACTTTGCGCTAGTAAAACAGTGCTTGTAATTCTGCCTTGTCGCTGGCTAATTAAAGCTTGCACAGCCAGTTCATCATCAGTCAGGGGCTGCCAGCCCCGTTCCCTGCCAGGCCGTTCTGCCGCTGTTCAAGCCAGCCCGACGCGACTCCGAGTGTTCCCCGGTAACTGAAGCGGCTCGTGTTCCACACGGCTGCGTGGCCGCTGCCCAGCCGCGGGTTACGGCGGTAATGGGCACATCAGCAGTTTGACCCTTTTCGAACACACTGGGTCATAGAAAACGCTTCACTGCAACTGGTATTTATCTCAAAATGCTCATTATAGAGAAAAAAATCTGCAACACCCTGCCCTAAAGATCCAAAGCACAGATTCAGTGGTCCCTGGGGGTTTCTGCTGCGCTGCTTCAAGAGGTTGCTCTCCCCCCACAGCCCCCGGCTTATCTCTCCCCAGAGCAGAGGCGACAGAAGGGGATGATGCATCTGCTCCTCACCTCCCCTGGTCCCCAGGCCAGCTCCTGCCCTGAATACATCTGGTGCACCCTGCAGAACTGCAGCACAGCCGTCCTGCACTGCAGGACAGACAGCCCGAGCTTTCAGCGTTCTGAGAAGGTGGGAACACCTCTGCTTTGCTGAATTCTAACGGGAGCTGGACTCTGAGTCTCTTAAGCAGCCTGTTAGTGCAAAATATCGTGTTTGTAAAGACTGATAAAGAACTCAGGAAATTACTAAAGACTGTGGGCTGAAAGTCACCCTGAAAGCCACATCAGACCCAAATATTGTGTACACAGAAGCATCTTTAAACCACTCAAGCTCTGTGGGTTGGGGCATATGCCAGCTTGAGAATTCTCTGTGGATGGATCCAAGTAGTGGGATTGCCCTGTCATTGCAGGTCATTCACGGTCCAACTCAAATTCATCTAACATTTATGTTTTCTAAATGTGCGACCATCAGGATGCCCTGAGAAAAAGAAGTGGAGCAAAATCTCGAGTTCTGGGTTCGTCTGAGGGCTTGCAGGTTCCTCTTGTGCCCTTCAGAGCTCAGCCAGCCTCGGTGAATCTCAGCCCTGCAGCCACGAGGCAAAAAATCCTTTTTGTGCTCCTGGAAGGAAAAATGCTGCCAGAGCCCCAAGGTTCGAAGACTTTGCTTGTGGAGTATGGGGCATTTTAGAAAAGCTGGTTTCTTGCTCATTGATAATTTTTCCTCTGGTTCTGATTACACAGAATCAGGAACAGGACAGTAGAAAGTCAATCAAACATTGCAAACATAAGCACCTATTCTAAAAGTATTTCTTTATTTCTGTTTTTTTTCAGTCTGTCACTGTAAATTCACCTGACTATATTTACATTCAAGATATATAATCAAAATAATTTTAAACTCTTTTATGGGAGATAATTGCTTTCTGTATTTGATGTATTCTGAGAAAATACACACAGAATGTGTATTTTCCTTGTCTTGGAGATAAATTATTCATCTTTTGTTTCAACATGTAATTTATTAATTTTTAATTAATAGTGCAGACAACACTCGACAATTATTGTTACTTCTTTTGGCCTTTTTCACTTAGCATAGAAGCTGGAAAGATAAAGCTTAGCATATTCAAAAAGATTCAACAAAATGTTATTTCTGACACTGTAAATCTCAAGGTTGGTTTAATTTCATATAGAAAAAAGTAAATCTAATATGTATTACATGAAACTGTAAGAGGAAAAGCACAGAACAAACACAATGGTCGAAGCTTCTTGTCCTCTAAAGGTCAGCTGTGAGGATATGACACAGTGTTAAATTACCAGGGCAAAAGAAGCTGAAATGCAGAAGTGTGCATTTCAAAATGGAGGCTTTTCAAAAGAAAGAAAAAGAAAGCTTGAACAATTCCAGGTCACTATATTGTAGTCTTCAGAGCATCCAACTGCTCTGTAAATATTGCTTAATTAAATGTACTTGGATTGACAGCAATATTTAATTCCAATTGCATTATAACAGAATCACTACCTGCGATATTAATTCCAGACTCCACAGCAGAAGTAAACCAGGAGTAGGTCTGAACTTACATCCTGATCAAGAATTTATGGTGCAAGTCCAAAAGCGTCAAGTCTAAGGACAATATTAATTTATTACAAGGTCATACAGACCTCCACCTCCTTGATTCATGTTCTCTGCTCCCAACTTTACACAAGACCTGTGTAAAGGTCAACTGCTTAGTCTGAATGTCATGAAGAAGAATGGAGCAAATAGGGTCACCCCTTCAAATTTTAGCTCCATAGATCTGGTACTACATCAAGCAGGTATTTGTCTTGGATGCTGTGAGAAGGAAAGGCATTTTGGTGCATGGAGCAGTGGCTGAATGGGAAATCTGACATGATTACAAAAAATGGACTTATGATCTGTCGCAAATTCGGGTCTGTCAGTCAGACAAAATGTGAGACTCTGCTAAACTAAATGGGCTTGTTTATCACTGTAATTATGTAGCTTTACAATGATAAGGAATTACATCTACATGTCTTACTCTGTGCCAGGAACTGTTCTGCAGAAACCCAGTAAATTTAATTACCAGAGATAGAAAAAATTCCTTTATTTCATGATCTATCCACCTCTGCAATGATTACTCTGGGGAAATTCCCACTGAAGCCAAGCAGATGGTTCCTACCTTGTCGTACACCCAGCTTATTTTCTTTTAAGCTATGAAGTGGTTTACAATGCCATTTTTCTCTGGAGCTGTCTTGCATTTGGCAGACCTCTCTGACTGTGTGTGAATTCTCTTTTATTGTATATGTGGATAAATGGCTTGTTTTCTTTTTTACCCCAGATAGCAAATCCCACTTTGGATTCATATAAATAAGGACATGAATCAGACAAGTATCTAGTCGAAACATGCTTTCAACAAGATGACTCCCATTGACTTTGTTACAAGGGAGTCAATGATCAGATTTAATGTCACTGAGCCACATTGTCTCTGGTGCATTTCCACAAACACCCATACTGAACTCTTAAACACTTGTCTATGGACCAATATTGTGCATTTCTGCTGCTGACTAATCCCTTGCTCCCTTTTAGCACAGATATGTAAATTTGCAGCAAACTGGAACTGGTTGGATGAGGGAGCTCCCTGTTTTCCCTGCGCCTGCTGGTAATCAGCACTGGAGGAAATGTGTCTGTGATACTCTCCAAGGCAACATTTGTCCTTGTGTCAGAAGCCAGCTCAAGCCCTACACACTGTTCAAGGGATTTACCCAGGACAGAGATGTGGCTGTGCATTGTTCTCAGCAGAAAGGTAGATTTCTGCTATTTCTCCTTCTCATAATCATTCCAAGCTAACAGAAGGAATACAGGTTTTGGAAAAGTGATGAATACTGATGATATCTCTCACGAAACTTTTCTTGAAGTCAAATCTTTATAGAACTACAACTGCCCAGATTAAAGCCTGAACCTAAATTGGCAGGTGCCTGATTGAAGAATAGTATATACTTTATCTGATTTGAGACTATGTAGCTCCAAGGAGTTCTTTAAAGAGAGATAAATCATTAATCCCACAATCAGTTCAGAGCAGCCAGAAAAGAAGATAAAGTTCCCGTGTCTTTGTGCCACATATACCTCCAGGCATCTTCTAACAGATTTCTCTGCAGTTTGAATTCAGCTCTCTACTTCACAGTTGGAAACACACAGGGAAGCTGTGTTTGAAAGCAAAGAAGAAAATAGCTGAAAACTCTCAAGAGATATAATTTAAAATGGTTGGTGGTGTGATGGGGGAAATTTATTTTGCAAGCGTTATGTCATATTTTTTCTCAGATACCCATTAAGAGCATGCACAATACCTGGATGACTTAACCTGTGACCATTATTTATTGTAACCTATGTTCTGTTCCCCAGAGTGAATGCCTGAATTCGAATCTTCCATCAATGGCTAAGTGCACTTCTGGGAAGGGTAAACAGAACAGCAAAGGCTGGATCCGCAGGCAAGAAGCACACAGCAATCAAAACCAGAAAGAAGAAAAGTGGCTTTAAGTGTCCTTTTTGCTCCCTGAGCCTGGACAGGCTGTGTAAGGCTGGCCCAGTGGAAATGAGAAGACCCTGCAGCTTGCTCATTCCACCCACAGTTTGCTTCAATCATTCCCTTTTTACTGTGGAATAAAGAACCCATTTTCAGGCACTGGGGAGAAAAACATTCACCCAGGAATGGCTCCAGCACAGTGATCTGTGCAATGCAGCGATTTGCCACACAGCATCTTTGATGCAGAATTACTGTGATGATCAAAGCAAGTTTAATCAGCTCAGTGGTTTGTAAGTGTTTGCAGCCCCTTCTGCCTGCCACTGGCCAGGATGTCTCCTTCACTTTGGACAGCAATGATGCAGGGAAAACCAATAATAGCTCTGTGGCCAGCCTTCCCGCAGGCATGTTTTCACCCTCATCCTTCAATGAGAGGACAGATGGAAATATGAATTACAAGTGGGAGACATTGCCGAGTCTACCCATTGAGGGAAGGACTTCTGAGGGAAGGTCAGCTTTTCTATCTGTTCCCGGCCCCATGAAACCTCTGAAATGAGCTCAGAAAATTTTCAGCAACATTTGGACGTGTGTGCCCATGAACTGCAGCGTGGCCTACCAGCATCATACAAGGCTGTTTTTTTGGCTGTCGATGCCAAGCACAAAGCACAGCCGATTTTGGAGACATCATGGTGATTCTCTGACACACAAACATCTTCCTGTGAGCATCTCCTCTGGCTCCACTCTTGTTTTATGCTGGTCAGACATTGTGGAGCTCCCTGAGGAAAAAGCAAGTGTACTGTGCTGCTGAATCTCACAAAGCCACAGTTTTCAGTGTTAAAACTGTTGGGCTTCGAAGCTAAACCCAGATGACTGCTTCTGAGGCGGAAGCAGATCCTTTTAGTGTCTGAACCATTAAGCTGTACGTAAAAGAATGAGGGAAAGGTCTCAAAAGTCTTGTTTAATACAAGCTGCTATTCTAGATTTCATTCCTCCCCCAGCTGGTATTTCCTGCTCTGCAAGACACGGGGGAAAGCTAAGGCATTATTTAATGGGATTTCTCTGAAAGAGAAATCTTTAAGCTCTGCTATGGCACTAGAAGCAGGGGTGGCTGGGGAGCTGCACAGCTGTACCCACCCAGGAGTGTGTGCTGTGCAGACAGTCCTGGGGAGTGAAGAGCAGAGAGGCTGCTATTCCATAAATCTGCCTCTGCTATATCCATGACAAATCTAATTTAAGCTTTATTTTTGAGGATTTAAGTGGGGAAAAGCACTGTCCTTGTTTTCTGCACAAGAGGTAAACTTCCAGCAGTTGGAGCTGCTGGCCATGGAGCAGTTACAATAACTGATCCATCATTGCTGAGAAGTAACTTATTAATTTGACTGTCAAATCACAGATTTCTTTTTGAGTCCCTCTCTCCCACAGCCAGTATCAAATGGGCAGGTTCCCACATTAACTTTCTGAGTTGCTGTCATTTGCAGCAGTTCATCAATTCCAATTCTGACCCCTTAAGCTCTTTTGGACTGAAACAACTGTAAGCTCTTTGCAGTTCATTCATTGGGGCTCTCACTCTGGCAGAGTATCAAACTGATGCCAGGACAGCCACGGCCGTGGGATTTTTTTAAGGACGTTTAGTTCCTGCCATCTGTCTGTTGGCTCAACTCTAAGAAATTTAGATTGTGCTGCCTTCCCAAAGTTGTTTCTTTCTCCCTTGGACTGCTGTCAGGATATGCAATCTGTCTCTGTGAGTGTTCCACTGAGACAGTACTTGAGATGTGATAAAATGCCTCCAATGCTTACACGTGTTACTTTATTTCTTAAGACCAGGTGATGATAATGACACATTTACAATGCACGTCACTTTAAAGGCAAAGGGTACAAAGAGGTTCCAACCTTCTAATGCAGACAGTGCATTTTAGAACAGTTTAACAATATTTTCCATGCTGTTTCTACATTTTGGTCTATTAGACCAGGTTGTCTGGTCAAGCTGAGGTCTGAGATGAATGATTAGTTTTTGTGCTGTCACTAACCCTGGCTGGAGCTTTCCACGGTGGAGCCATTTCACTCAGCAGTGCAGGCTTTGAGGAACAAGTGGGGGTAGCTGCACTGCTTCTTGGTTGTGTGTAATTTAGTTAAACCCCACTTTATCTTTCCTATTTATTTTCCTCCAAGATGTTTTGGGAGGAGCTGGTATTTCTCTGATGCTCAGTATCCCTCCCCATGAGTCTCTTTTTGCCACAGTGTTAGACAGCCAGCTGGACTTTAGTAACACTGAAGGACAAACCTCAAAACCAGTGCTGTAAGTACCTGACCCATTTGGATGCTGAGCATTTGTACATAATCCATAAAAGGTTTAATTAGAAGTGGTTTATGAATGATTCCCATGAGAACAGGAAATCCCTACTAGAAGATGGGGTCAGAGGACACAAGTCTCCTTAGGTGAGCTGTTCTTACGAAATTTCTGCTTTTGTCAGAGTTGGGGGACGTATTTTGTGGTGCAGTTTTCAGATATGACTTTTAAGAATGGGACATTCCCAGTGATAAATCTGAAAGTATGGCAGATTCTGTCTGTTTTGGTAAATAGGTTATGAGCCCATCAATGTTTACATTATGATTTTAGACTCAGCTTGAGGGCCCACCTTGGCTTAGATTAGACCTTTTATCTTAAAAGGTTTATTTATTTTAAAGACCTTAAAAATATTACATTGATAGTGTGTTTGTAGATATAACCCATACAAAAGAGACATTTAGTTTATAGAATGAAATAATAAAACTCTAAAAAGGTGGGAGTGCAGCTGGTTAATCTCTGTGTTCTTGTCTAATTGACAGTTTTAAAAAAATACTGTCTTAGCTAAAAAATACTATCCCTGCTTTAACAAAACACATCTTCCCAGTCTTACTTGATTGCAGAGCTCACATTTTATCTATACAGATGAAGTCCAACTAAATGATCTTTGTTTTTAGCTGACTGCAGTGCTTTTGCAGAGAATGATGATAAATTTACAACAGACAAAAGCTAGATTTTTTCAGTTTCAATAAAAATCCATTATTTTTTAAAGTGAGAATAACAACAAAGAGGCACAGATTAGACAATGTAGGATTTAGATAAATTTAGGGTTACAACAGTTCTCTTGCCTTCAGCCAGTATAATGAATAATTTAGAGCCAAATTTAGGGGCACTCCAGGACTAAAGTATTGCACTATCTAATTTCTGTTGTTACTCTGAAGTGTAAGCAGCAAGCTTATTAAATATGAATGGAGTAATCAGACAAATTCTATGACTGTGTGCATGAGCTTCTCATTAATGATTCACAACGGAGCATCATGAAAGACTAAATAGACTGCACTGGATTTAAAAGTAATAAATATACTCCAGAAACAAAGTAATTTAATGACCTTCGTATGAACGATGGGGCTTAAAGCAGAAGGATGCTCAAGCATCCTTCATCAAAGTATCTTCATTGAAGCTCTAACTCAAGTAGATCATCTTCTGCACATCCCTCTTGATTATCTTTTGTCAAAACAGCCCTGCCGTGGTAGCCCCATTCAGTGCCCTTTTAAATGCTGTGTTTATACCCTGGTAAGCTCAGCCACCACAGCCTGCCACGATTTCACCCCTGCACAGGGAGATTGCTGTAAACTTCTCCTTAGTAGGACAGACCACGTACCTTCAAGCCAAGTTAGCAATTAGGGCGTGATTTTGAGCATCCTTTACCTCTCACTGACTTCACCAGATAGCACTCCTGGGATCAAGCTCTTCAGCTGTGTAAGTGAATACTGCTTCAAAGGGAAATTCTGAGCTAAAAGAAAAAAAAAAGTTGGCCTTTTTTCCAGCTTCCCAGGAAGGGGTTTTCAACATCTAGCAGAGGAAAAGATTCTTTAGCTTATTTTTTTATGTTTGAGATTAGATGCACTGATGTTCCCTTCAGAAGTGGGATGTGAATCAGGATACCAGAACAGCAATTCCTTCCCTCACCAAACAGTTTAAAGAGAGATTCAAATTAAACAAAACCAGTTAAAATTGGCTGACTTTCTAGTTGTTATCAGATTAGTAGTGCAAGCAAATTGGGTTTTTTCCTAAACAAATATATTTCTGAATGAAATTCCATTACTATTTCCCCACAGTGATTACTACAAACCCCAAACTTTCTCTTTGTCCAGCTGTCTAGACAATATCCTTACAAATCCTGCAAGATAAAATGGCCAATGAAAGAATGATAAAAATACATGAAAACCTGGAAGAGATGTCAGAAAACTGAGAAATACTTGACTCCATTTTACTTTCCTATTTCAAAGAAAAGTATAGCTCTTCAGATATGACAGGCAAAAATACAGTCTCAGGGTGCTCGTTGTACATGATCAAGTTATGGGATGAGATAAGCCAGACTGAGTGGAATATTGATTTAGGTATGTGTGCTGGTCAAAATATTTATTACTTTGTTCACACAGACATGA
This sequence comes from Mystacornis crossleyi, assembly GCA_013400655.1. NCBI lineage: Eukaryota > Metazoa > Chordata > Aves > Passeriformes > Timaliidae > Mystacornis > Mystacornis crossleyi. The sequence goes on from VYZQ01017353.1 coordinate 21,296, forward strand.
TAAATATGGAACATAATTTTAATGATTGCAACCCTGAATAGAAATGCAGAACTCATCAACTTTTTGATCTCCTTGTTTTTAACAAGGTACCTGTAAAATCAGTCTTTCTTCTCTCTGCAATTTTAAGTGCAACTTTATGAAAATAAAAAGCAGGCACTATCAATTTAATCCTACAGTTGGCAATTAGCATCTTTACAGACTCCGAAGCCTAAACAATTAAAAGTTGAATAATTTATGGCAAATGGAACCATTTCTGTCAACAGTATTATAACATGCATTTGAAGTATACTTCACTGCCTGGAGCTGCTCGATGATTGATCCTGGAGTTCTCATTAGTGATGCAATTGCTGCCCCGGCCCCTGGGCAATGGCTACTTTTGTTTGCCTGCACTTCTGAATTAATTGTAACTAATTCGTGGTTACTTGTGCTTATTCAGGGTGAGATTGGGACAATAAAAGGGGGTGCAGGAAGTGTGCTGAGGCTGCCCTGATGCCAGCACAGTATCTTCCAGGCCCAACCGGACAGAATGGCCACTGACTCCTCTGGCCAGGGAAGACAGCGGGCACTTCCTCAGCTCCAATTTCATTCTTGGAACAGTGGACAGCAAATTCACAGGTTTGACTTTCTTATCCTAGGTAGTTGCTGGTGATGTTTACAAGCCTCTCACAGCAAAGATGTTTACCTGGGCAGACAGTGGGAAGCTGCTGCAAGGGGTGAACGATCAGGTAGATGGATATGGGAACTGTCTTTCTTTTGAAAGAGGGCCAAAAGGATTGAATACTTATAGGGAATACAACACCATAAAGGTGGCTTGGAAAAAACTGCCAGGTTAGAGTCAGGCTGAAAAAGGCCAGTTTGTGCCCATGTGTGAGATGACTGTTGAGGGGATATTTCTCTGGAGAAATTTGTTGATGGAGGTCATGTTCAGGGGGGTGGTCATCTACTTAGGATCCTGCTCTTCTTGGCAGGAAGAACCCGAGATGCTTAACCATTGCCCTCTGTAGGGTTTCTGGACAGTTCTTCCTCTTCCGCGTGAGGAGAGAGATTTCTTTCTTCTTATGAGCATATGGTAGAGCAGACCTTTTAAGCAATTTTTACATTTTGGGCTGTAACCCTTGGACCCTCATGTGGAGTGAGCCTTCACCTCTGTGCCTCCTCTGGCTCCCTTTTGCAGAAATGCTTTGCAGCTGCTTCACTTCCTTGCTGGGAGTCACCCAGGGCAGGCCACTCTCAGGAAGAGTGTGAAAGCTTGGCAGACTGGGAGGAAAGACTTATTAAAAAAATAAGAATGTGTGCTATCCTACTTCTGCAGAGAATTATTCTTTCCCCCAATAATATAATTTGTGTTTGTCCGCCTAGGAGCATCCATGCAATGGAAGATGGACAATGAAGGGAGAAAGAGAAGAGCTATCAGGGATCAAGCAGCTTCCCTTGCAACGCCTGAAGTGTCAGGCAGTCAGAAATGTGGTGAGGGCCAGGGACACTGCAACCATCCACGCCCTGCTCTGTTAATGATGCTCCATGAACTTACAGGTGCAGAAAGAGGCTGGAGAGCTCTGCCCAGGAGGTCAAGCTTTGCACCTCATAAAGAGATCAAAAAAGTAAATTGGGTGTTAAGAATTTTGGGAAGGAGCATAAATCACAACAGAAGGTCCTGCTATAAAACCAGAGCATGGCCAGATTTTAACTTGCCAGTAAAATACTGGCCACCCCATATCAAGAAGGATGTTGTAAAATCTAAAAATAGGTGGAGAAGATACAATCATAATGAAGATTATAAGCCAAAACTTAGCCTCTGTAAAGGAGCGACTAAAATAGAAAGCTTCAGAAAAAATTGATAGGATTCTTCACATTGAGAAGAGACAGATGGGGAAGAGCAAGATATGATTTAAGGCCTTTCAAATCATGAGAGAGATGGAGGAAGTGAATGTGTGAATTTTTCATTTTTCATTGTACTAGAAGTGGGAAGTACTTAATGCAAGTCAAGGTAGCTCGGAATAAAGGCCAAAATAAATAGTACTCCTTCATAGAACCTCCAACTAACTTGAAAAAGTCACTGCAGAGAGTAAAATCTGAATATACTAATGGCTTCAGAGCAATTAGGCAGATTAGACAAGAGCCAGAAGATCTGTGGGTAAGGGGCAAATATAATGGTTCATGTCCCAGCTTTGGCTAAAAATACCTCCAGCTGCTGACCACAAAAAGCTGGGAGGGCAGGGAGGGTATGTAAGGGGAGAAGGAAACTCCTTGCAGTGTTCATTCTTGTTTCCTCAGCCATTCCTCAGGCTTCCAGCAGTGGGACTGGGACCTGAGCTGTCTCTGTTAGTGCAGAGGAGATGGCTCTGCCACCACTGCAGCGCCAGCCCATCGACCCTGGAAGTGCAGGAGTGTTCTGGGAGAGAAGCTCTTCACTCTCCCCCTGTGGAGGCTTCACAGACTTCAGCTTTCTTGGGCCAAGAAAATCACACAACATTTATTTAACTTTCACATGACTTTAATGGTAGATGTTGAAGGTGTATTTTTCTGGAGGTACAATCTCTTCCTTCCCTTGAGTGAGTAGGTGAGGAGAAGAGGTCATTTGAGGAGCTCAGGTATGCTCTTTTCTGCACATTCATCATAAACCATTAATCAGAGTCTGTATGTGTGCTCACAAGATGAGAAAGTTGCCAAAGGGCTGATAATTAACACATTTATCTGAATGCTGAAATTGTAAAAAGCCAGTTGAGAAAATGGGTATAAATTTGAACTACTAGTGAAGATACTGATCTATTTGTTCCTTGTCTCCCAGAATCTCCAAATCAAGATTGAGCATTTTTTAAGAAAACACACTCCAGGTCAACTCATTGCCGAATTTATTTTCTAGCTGTGGCATTCAGCAGCTTCTCAGCTGTAAAAGTGTTTAGATCCTTTTAACCTCATGTTCTGAATTTACAGAGGGGCAGGTTGGACTTAAATTGTCCATATAAACAACCTCTCATATGTCGCCTTCTTCCACGCACACATCTGGTGAGTTCTTCATCATTCCTAATTATGATGTAGGTTGGTGGAAAATTACTACTCTGACAGAAACTGTAGCAAGAAACTGTGCAAATTTAAACGAGAACTGAGAATCCCACCGAGACTTTTATTAGCAGAAGAATCAAAGATCTGCAAAATGTGTTTTCTTTTTTTTCCCCCTCAGCATCACTGAATCTTCTGATTCCAGACCACACTTAGTCCTCTGTCATTACAGATAGACCCGGGCATGTATCAGAGATTAAAAGTAACTTTCCAGATCTATCCTCACTAGTGCAATACGTTTATAAAAGGTCCATAAGGAGCAGCGGAAAACTCTATCATATTTTTCTGTATCTCTACACATACCAGCAGTCAGGAAAAATTGCTGTTTTCTTGTTTAGCTGACTGCCAAAACTGCATTTCACAAAAAGAAGGAATAACTAAAAACATTTGGATCCTACTGTAGTCTGTCCACTTCAATTCAAATTGGCACTATAAATTTGCACTGAATCAGCTCACCAAAACTTCCTATTGTCTAATTAATTAAAAAGAATCCCACTAATAACAGAGAATCCAGCATAAAAATCTAAAGAAAATATTTCTATAAATAAGTGTAGACTAAAATCCAGACTGGTGTAAACATTGACTACTGATCTTCTGGGCAAAATGCAAAAATCTGCTCATGAAATACTTGCAGTTTAGGAACCTGTTTTCATGGGGAGAATGACTACTTGCCAAACCTAGGATTGGTGCATGCTGTGGGTAGTTCTGTCTTTCCGCTGCATTCAGTAGCTGACATTCTTTTCTCAAACCCACTGAGACAAGATACTGAAGAACCTGCCTTTGTTCAGAAGAACCACTCACACACGATGAATGATGTGCTTCATGCCTGTCTGAACGGGACCGAATGAACTAACAAATTGGTGTTATTTATCTACAACTTATTATCCAAACAGACGGAGCAGTTAGAGGAAAAAAAAATCAGTTTTTCAGGCTTTGCTAGTCCCTATTCCAGACAGAATCCCTCTGTCTGACAAGGGAGCTGTTTACGTGACTATGATCTGAACTTTCAAACAGCTGCAACTCTTTGTTTTACAGGAGACCCTGAGCTGTGGTTGACCTGTTTGGAGTTTGCTGTGATTTGGGTACAGATGATGAAGCTGGAATCATGAAGTGAGCACAAACACAGGAATGGCCTGTTGCTGCTGGATCTGCTTCCAAAGCTGTAATGCAGCACCAGTTTCTCCTGCATTGTGGTCTGTGAGCATTACCTCATACAAAGCCGGTCTGAAAGCGCACAGAGCAGGGAACATCTTGCTGGAGGAGGTAGAAGGAAGTGTTGCAGCTGTTCTGCATGAACAAGTCAGGGATTTCTCCTCTTCTGCAGTAGCACTCATCTGCTGTTTGCATGTACAGCAGCTACTACCCCTTATCTCGCCTGCACAATTGCACCAGATCCTCAAGGCATTGCTTTGCACAGTTCCGGTAACCTGAGTGGAGGATTTGGCCTGCCCCTACCGGACCAGTCCTGTTCTATGCACAAAACAACATCATCCTTTCAGCCGTTCTCTGAGCCACGTTAATAAGGTTGCAAGTAAAGTCAATAACTCTAATCGTGCTTTTGGTCGTTGTGAATCCTGGCTTGGCTAGGAATCGTTGGAGATAAACATCTCATTTCAAATAAGCCACTGAGCAGATGGTTATGACTTTTAATCACAAGCAACACAAGGCAAATCTGAAATAAAGCCCCTGAGATGAACAGTTTGGTACATCATTCCCACCATTTTGAATGCTGAATAACCTTGCCCCACAAAGAGAGCCATGTGTGATTTATGTACACATACACTTCCAGCGAACTAAAATACTGGCAGTCATTAATTGTTTTTCACAATTCTTATTTTGGGCCCTTATCCAGTGCCCACTGGAGTTAAACCAAATCTCTTCTTTCTAAGCCTTCAAACACTCCATCTGCTGCAATTACAAAGCGTTGTGTTTTAACTGCGGGTGCGGAAATTTGGGAGACCTACAAGAACTTCCTGCTCAATACTAAAAACAGGAGTGGGTGCAGTTTCTTTAGACACCTGAAACCCTTCCCTTAAAAGAAAGAAAAAGTAGCTGTTAGCCATTTGCAGAAACAGAACTGGGGGTCAGACACTGCCCTCAGCTCATGACCTGTGCCTGTGTCAGGTTAATGGTTTCATTTTAGACCCTTCTCAGCTTAGGTCAGTCCTGAAAAGGCAGCACAGGGAGTTTTTTCACAGGGCCTGTGTGCTACAGCATTTTTGGAAGGTTGAGATGCTCGTTGCACTGAGGACAACTTTATGCCAAGAGCAGAGCTCTCATTTCTGTATAATCTCCCTCTGATCCTTTGTGATGTGCTCAGAGCAGTCTGCTAACCCAGCGATATTGCTGGCCATGACAGTGTGATGGGTTTGCATTTCAGTCTTTGGGCTGCAATCCCTCTGGAAGTTTACTAACACCATTTCTTAATGGTGATGTTTAAATAGTTTTGCTTGAGCCCACTTACAGAGCAATCTGTGTTCAAGCTCTTTTTAGCAGGGAATTGGCGAGAATTGGTTTTCAAACAACCTGATTAAACCATGTCTGCAACAAAAACTCCATCACAATTTACAATATGCGATCCACAACAGTGCTTAAATTTTAACTCCATGTAAATCAGTAGTAATTTTCCTGCTGACTTCTTACCCCAGGGTGACTTTGCCATTTTATCTTCTGGAGAAGGACTCTCATACCTCACTTCCATGTCCTCCTGCACCACTCACCAGGGAACCCACCCTTGCAGCTTATGGTAACAGCGAATATTTCCATAGCCACATTACAGGTCTGCAGATGAGATCCAAGCAAGTAAGGTGCCTGGTTAATAATATTCACAAGAGGAGTGCAGGGGAGGCTGGTTGGCATTGCTGGTGGCAGGAAGCCATTCTCCATCTCATGGACACAGTGGTGGCAGCTGCAGCTGGAAGCTCTGTGCCCTTGCAGCTGCTGGGGAAGGCATGGAATGAGCCACTGACTCCAGCACAGGCTGAAACCCACTCAGGGACCTTGATCCTGCTCTGCACAGAGACAGTAATTGTCTTCAGCAGAAAGATTTGCTTCTCTCAAGCTCTGGGAAGGTCTGGGAACATGCACGGCCCTTAGCTAGCCATGTATTTTTTTCCCCTGCCACAGCGTCTCTTCATGATTTCATCTGCAGGCTCTTGCAAATGAATAAATAAAATACATGAATGAAGCATCCAAGCTCTCGGTGCCTTGCTCAAGCATGACTTGTTTAAACGCCTTGGTAATGCTGTCAGAGAAACGAGTCTGTACGAATCAGATCTGGAGAGGAAAACCCACAGACTGTACTCATGTATGGAGGCGAGAGACCCGAGGGAAGCCTTCCCAGCAATCTCCTATATGACACATACAGAGGCAGGACGATTAATGGACACAGCAAGTAGTCAGCAGAATATCACAGAATCAATTGGGTTGGAAAAGGCCTCTGAGATCACCGAGTCCAACCTGTGATAGAACAGCACAGTGTCAACCGGACCGTGGCACTGAGTGACACGTCCAGCCTTTCCTTGAACACCTCCAGGGATGGTGACTCCGTTCCATGTCTAATCACCCTTTCCGTGAAGAAACTCTTCCTAATCCCCAACCTAAACCTCCCCTGGCACAGCTTAACACTATGTTCTCTTGTCCTGTAAAAACACAAATCTTTCCAGCTGGTACCACAACACACTGGTCAGCGAACTTCCTCAGCAATGCCTGCAAGTCGCTGTGTGTCTGGTGGAGTCGCCTCCGGGTAATTTTGGCGTTGGTTTTTGTTTTAGACTGATTAAATTTAGATTTTAGTTCGTTTTTCCTCAGTGTGCTCTAGTAACCAGTACAGCGAGCCTTATCAACGAATTTTGTTTCGCTTTCACATTAAACCTGCTTTTGTCGATGCCTTCGCCGGCGATACCTTAAGCGACCTTAAAGCTCTCCCTCACGCCTCCTCCCTCGCGTCCCGGCCGCGCGGCTGCAGTTCCCGGCGGCCCCGGCCGGGCGCGCTGCCGGCAGCATGGCGGGGGAGGCGGGCGGCGCCGCGCTGGGCCGCGCGGCCGACAAGCTCTTCTCGCTGAGCGGGCTCTTCGCCGTCCGCAAGCCCAAGGGACCCACCTCGGCCGCCGTGCTCAACCTGCTCAAGGAGCGGCTGCTGGCAGGTGAGCGGCGGCGGCCGGGCCGCCACATCCGGAGAGTTCGGGCCAGGCGTGCCCTGCCGGGTGCGGCTGTGGGATGGGGTCAGGTGTGTGCGGTCCTTGGGGTGCGGGAACCGCAACCCCCGGCAAACCACTGCACCCTCTTTCTCAGCGCCCAGAAAACCGAAGAATAAGCTGTTTCTTTGTGGGCTTGTTTGTTTTGTTTTGGTAGTAGTTCGCAGCCATGGCCTGGCCCACCTTGGAGAATGGAGCCATTCCTGGGTACATCCTGGCTCGCTGCGCCAGGGCAGGTTCAGGGTGGACATTAGAAGGAATTTATTCCCAGAAAGGGTGATTAGACATTGGGATGGGCTGCCCAGGGAGGTGGTGGTGTTATGTCCTTGGAGGCCTTTAAGGAAAGACTGTCCCAGCCAGACTCAGTGTTGGTCACACTGCACGGTGCGCTGTGAGACCGCGTTCACCACGTGCTGCTTGTGGCGGGCACCTGTTACCGCAGGCGTGAGCCCTGAGATTGGATGGGGATGAGATTTGCCCCAGCAGGAAGCTCCAGTCCTGCAGGACACAATGCAGGGGATCCCAGGCTGCTTGGAGAGCTGTGGGCAGGGTCTCAGGGACAGCGTGTGCCCATCTGCCAGAATGAGTGTCAGCAGCATCTCTGCAGCACAGCACTGGCGGGATGTTCTGCTGCAGTCCCACTGCCTACTGCCATTAAAAAAATATCGCCAAAGGATTGAAATCCATAGTGTTTCAAAAAGTTTGAAAGTCCTGGGCACAGTCTGCAGAAACTGCTCTTTCTGAGTACAGGGAAGTCTGTATGTCAGATATTACGGGAAAAAAGTGAGCTCATTGCAAAGGTGTGAGTGACTATGGCCTAGATTCTTTTTATAATGGATATAGGGACTTGATCATCCAGTCTGGGCTTTTGGGCACTTGCTGATGAAGTGAGAACATACTTTCAGACTAGTGAATGCTTAGCCTGATTTACTCTGTAGTGAACTGTAGTGTCGGCACACACTTTTTCTATGGAAGGATCAGGTTCCCTGCATGGAGAGATAATAGATATGGATAAGGGAGCTTAGACCATTTGTCATATTTAATACTAGTAAATAAGCGGCATTGGACTCTGCAAAATTCCTGGAGTCATCAGCTGCATAGGAAGTTGGGTGGGTTGGGACACTGACAGCTTGAAAGCAGCAGTGCCCAATCTTAGTTCACCGTAGGGCTGCGAATGTGCAAATAAACATGTCCCAGTATAAGGCAGTAAATACATGAAGAATTGCTCAGATAATGTAGCATAAAATTTGTGTTTAGTTGATGTTTTGGGAACTCTGCTGCTGGTTCTTCCATGCTTTGTTTATGAAACTTCACAGGTGAACCAGATTTGCTACCAGTACTTTCCAAAAATCTGTTCGTAACTGTATGTGAGATTTCATTAGAAGCTCAGGGAAAATACATTGGAGATTGTTTGAGGTTTGGAGTAAATCTAAATGAATCAATGGTCTTCTGCAGTACAGTAGTTTCTGCACTGTTAATTAATAGTTTAAATATTTGATTTTTATTTCCTTTAGCAGTCTGGAAATACGTGCCATTTTTCCTGTGTTCTGAGGTTATTTTATAATGCTTCCTTTCAATTTCTATTTGCAGAAGCTGGTGTGCAAACAAACGGCAACAAAAGAAATCAGGTTTTGAAAATTGGACATGGAGGGACTTTGGACAGTGCAGCCACAGGAGTTCTGGGTAATGAAAAACATAATTATAGTCATCAAAATATGATTTCAGGAAACATTTTCATGCCTGCATTAAGTCAGGTGGAGGAACACTGGGATACGCATGGCAGGTTTTGGGGGAATGACAGATTACTGTAGAAGAATGGTCTGGGTTAAATTTCTTGTGTGTATGCTTCTACATGCATGCAACGTGTTTCTTAACAGAAGGCTGTATTCTCCCTCCCTGCCTTCCCTCCAATCCTCCAAATCCTGAAATAACTTCTGGGTTATTACATGTGGGAAAATAGAAACTCTTGTGTAATGAATTGTAAAGTACCTGAGAAATTGATGGCTTTTTAAACTTAAGCTGGGGATTTATAGTCATCATAATTTGTTGAATTATTTTGTCTCAAAGTAATGCTATTCTGGGATTTTGAGGAAGCCTTTAGGGCTGCTAGTAGTTGCCAAATGAAAGATGTATAAGAACAATTCAGCTGCTGCTTTTCTGGAGGCTCAGCACAGAAAAAGTTTTAGCTCCCTTTGCTGTCTTGCTTCATAAAGAAGAGTCTTCAAAGATATTTTGTCTTTTAATTTTGATAACAATCCATTTATTGAATTCCTTTGTTTTGTTAAAGAACAGGATGTGTCATTGCTGGTGTTAAAACCTCAGCTGTGGGTGTGGTTATTCCCACATCATACTTTGTCACCAGCAGTTTTATTGACAAGTAACATGCAGACTACAGCTTGCTCAAGTCATAACCTTGTAGTTCTCTGTGGCTTGGAGAAATAACAGCAATACGTTTTTGCTGTTGAAAATAAACAGGTACAACTCTGAGTATACACTGAAAGTAAATGCACTGAGTTTTGATGTATGACTTCTCTCAGGAAGAATTCAGCTTCAAGGGGAGGTTGGTTGCAGCGAGTGTTGCTAGAGGTCTGTAGCTGGTAATTGTCACTTGTGAACATGGCAAAATGTGACATTCTTGGGTTAGAAGGGAGCACTGCCTGGTTTGGTTCTAATTTCCTGTACTCCGTGGCCACTCACAAGGGAATTCAGTGTGCATTGCTGAAGCAGACGTTTTCCTTTTACACAGGTGTTCCCTTTGAGCATGCTGCTTCTCATTGTGCAAAGTCAACAGCATTAAACCATAGGAAAAGCAAAATCACTCATGCTTTTTTAATTGCTTCTCCAACTGCTCCGATACCCAACGGTCTCCAAGGCCTGCTTCTATGGCATGGCAAAAAGTATTTGGGCTTGATGTGCTTGGTATAGATGGAGAAGCACATCACCCTAATATGCTGTGGATGGATTGAAAAGAGGCATTGCATCTTTTATTCCACTGCCATACAAAACACACCGGGAAAAATCAGTGGTAGCTAGATTGGAAGGGACAAACTAGAAAGGAGGGGGAAAGGGAGTGTGCCCAGATTTCTTGTGTGTTCAGGTGAGGTAATGAGGAGAGAGGGAAGGACACAACAGAAACAAGTTATCCAGAATATGTGTGCTGCTTTTCAGGATGAGGTGGTGGAGCAGAAAGCTTTCCTCATGGACAGGAGCGTGATAGAATTATTACATTTTCTGAAACCCTTCTTGATCTATACTGCTGTCTCCCATGTTTTATGTAGTGCATGTCTATAACTTTGTTCCTGGGAATTAATTGGTACTGAGTCTTGCTTAGTGTGCCAGGAGTACTGCCAATAACTGAGCAGTGCTCCTTATCAGAAAACGTACTTTTATATTTCTTCTCTTACTGACTGCAAATGTAGATGAGGAAGGACCTTGGAGGCAGAGGTCGGTGATCTATGACATGTGAGAGAAAGGCAAGGTCAAGTCTTAGTGAATATCTTCTTTTGGTGTTGTTCTAGGGCCGTGGTTCCATTTTGCTGTTTCTTGCTGTATAATGGGAATTTTATTTGGCTTATTTTTATGTGGCAGTAATTAATTATGCTTCCACAGTAGAAAAAAAAACGACGAGAAAGTATAAAAAAAATAAAAATTCAGTTAAGTCTTTATACATTCAGTGTAGTCTGGCAGGTGGGGTTTATGTCACCGTTGAATAACATGCGTTCTCCATAAGCTGATGATTAATAGAGAAAGTTGTTAGTATCTTGTTCACAAAATCCTTCAATGTTTCTTTAAAATTATTCTATTGAATCTCTTGACACTCTTCAGCAAATTTCAGCTCAGCTGTTGAAGTGTCAGTTATGTCATCATGTTGCAAGAAAAGTGTTTGGTTGTAAAGCCTTATCTGTGTGCTTATCTCCTTTTTTCAGCCTTCGTGCAGCTCTTTTCTATCTGGCAAATAACAGGAACAGGTTGAACTGAAGGTACATGAAAGCACAAGGGCATAAGTGACTTAAAAACCCGAGGAATAAGAGGAGTAGTAATTGAGAACAAGGAGGAATCTAAAGAGTCTCAGAGCATAAAAATTGAGAAGCATTAGAACACAAGTAAAATTTTTTTTTGTGAAGTTCATTTTCAGTTGATATTTTTGGTCCTGGCTCTGATTAACATGAAGCTGATTTCTTGAAAGCTCCCTTAACTCCTCTAGTTTTATTAAAATAAAGTACATAAGCTGTTATACATTCCATGAGTTGTACACAAAACTAATTTCCTTCTAAAATTTTATCCAGATTGCTGTATGTGGAAAAAATCAATAGGAAAGCATTTCAAAGGAAAGCACCTTGTAAAAAGCTTTAAAATAAAATATAAAATACAGCTCTTTTCTGCCTCTTTCTTTTATGAAAAGCTGACTGATTGCTGTTTTTTAGAATACTGGTGTTAGGATTGAAATAACAGTAATCTGTAAAAACAGTACATGCACAATAATAGGCAGTTGGACCTTTTGATTATTTTACTTGCTGTAAGCCTGATAAACAATTTCATTATGCTATCTTGGCTGTATTACTCTTGGTCACTATCAACCTTTAAAAGGGCTATTTGGTTACAATGAAGGGTTCATTCATTATTGGTGAGCCACAGCCTTCATCAAACCAGAGGCAGTGTTAATTGCACTCTCCATTTCCTTGGTGATTAAAAGAGAAATAAACGTAAGAGTTGAATTAAAGTATTTTAACAGTAGATGAAGGTTATTTATCTTTTGCTTAATAGTTTTTCTCCTTTCACTAGTCCAGTGTTGTTTGAACATCAGAGATGCTTTCTCAAAAGTGTTGGCTCTCTTCATATGCTAACAGAGCATGAAAGGCTGAGTTTCTGACTAGCATAATATTTAGTATTGAATGGTGTTGAAAAAGAGAACTGCAGGGCTGTTTTGAAGTAGCATTTCTTCTTCTGTCTTTGCAGTGGTTGGTATTGGAAAAGGAACAAAAATGCTGGGAACTATGCTGGCAGGTTCCAAGGTAAGGAATGCTAAATGACTTGTATCAGTGGGAGGTTTTGTTTGCTGGTTTTTTCTTCCAGTGAAGAGCTGACTCAACATGCAAATATGTCAGCCATCCTGCATATTGAGTTCAAATGTGTACTTCAGCTTCTTTTTGCAGTTAGTCAGAAATGTGCTACGAAGACTTTAATGTCCAGGCTGGTTATTTAAAAAACTTTGTTTGTCTTGGTTTCCTATGAAATGTTAATAAATACCAAATTACCATTTTAGAGGAAGATTTCTATACTACTTAGTGTATTAAAAGGAAGAAAAACTAATGAAGATGGCACTGAAACTGATGTTTTGGGGATGTAGTTGTGGATGACAGTTCAATTTTTGGTAATTTTCCTTATGTATAGACAACTTAATTGTTATTTATCTTGGAGTAACAGATGGTCTTTGTTTCTTTTCTATCTTCTTAAATACCATGAGGCCTTAAGAGGCACTTTTTGGAATTTAGAGTGTTTTGGATTGCATTGCTGCTGCTGTAGAGGGATGCTCTGCAAACACATCAATAGACACCTGTGAGAAGCCAAAGGTAGTAAAAGCCCCGTGGCTGCATGAGAGAATGCAGACCAGATCCTTGACAGATAAAAATTTTGTTCATTGCTGGTTTTGATTAATTCTACTGAGTTAATTTTACTTTGGTGACCCCCCCCAGACCGTAGGTGTTACATACACAAAAGAGTGCAAGTTACTCCCAAGAGTAATCTACCAGTGTTGATTCCTTCCTCACAAGTCAAATTCTGTGGTTTAGCCATTATTTTTACATGAGAAGTTTAGATAAGAATGACAGATGTAGATATCAGTTAAGCCTTCCAAATTTCATCTTACACTCAGGGAAAGTCAATAATGCGTAGTGTTCTGCCATTTTTCCCATTCTCTTCTAATCTGAACACTTAAGATCTCTTACAGATGCTGAATTGATAGCTGAAAGGTAGAATTTGATTGACAATCTCCAGTTCAACTCAGAGGCAAATTGACAGAAAAGAAAACCACAGTAAAAGGACACAGCTGTGGAGTCTGATCCAAAACTCATGGTAGGCAGTGCCAGTCTGCACTGGCTGTATTGGGTTTGCATTTGGTTTATATGAGTGCATTTCAGAGGCATCTGTGTTTTGAAACACGCAGTAAACAGCTGGATTTACAGTGGAAATGTAAACAGTTACCACCTGACATGTCCTTTGAAAGAACTTCAAAGTTAAAAGAAGTCATAGTTTTCCTTCAGCTAAATTAAGTCATCATAGTTAAATGTGTAAATCGTTGATTTAAAAACACGTAAAGCAGTTGAATTATCCCTTAAGCTGGTGTTCGCAGTGGAAACTGCTGTGATGGATGAAGTACTTTCAGCCTTTTTGGCAGAAGAGGGTATGCTCGGGTTCCTTGACGACTTCACTGTGAACTCCTGTGGCCAGTAACAGGATTATCCAGCCACACTTTGTTCCCGGGTGGCTCGCAGGGCCGTAGAGCTGCTCCTGAGGGGCAAGGGATGGGAAAATGTGCAGTGGGGGCAGCCTGGTGAGCTACCCCAGCCAGATCCATCAGCTCTCCCCAGGCCCTACGTGGGCGTGGGCTGTGGGCACTTGGTTCAGTGAGGTGAAGATCCATCTTTACAGAGATCAGCAGCCCTTCCACTGCAGCGGTTCCTGTGGTCTCCTCCTGTGGAGGAGAGTGTGAGGTACCTGAGATCTGTGCCAGGTATGGAATCCGCAGCATTTATTTGGAGCCTTTCCTGTCTCTGCCTTCCTGCTTGGTATTTGTACTTCAATAAATGAGGCATGCAATAATTTGTGAGGCTTAAGGAAGTTGAAGGATCTCTCACAGATGTCTGCCTGTTGGGTTTTTTGACCACACTGACAACAGCATCTCATAATGTATCAAGAGATAATTTCATGACTAAATAGATTTGAGCATCTTTTTGCATTCCATGCCATGTACTTGGAATTTATACTCTTACTTATTTTTTTCCCCCACTATTTTTGGATGCTGAAGTGTTTGTTGAAACGTGATGTTTTTCTTTTGTTCCTTTTATTATTATAAAGATTCAGAGGAGCTGTCTGACCCTCTCTGGCCGAGATTTACTGTTTGCTTCTAGGAATGTGTCTTGTAAAGAAACAGTTCAGTCTATCATTGCTGGCAGCAGAGCTATGTGGAGTGGCCAAAACGTATGGTACTGCAGTAAACTCCATATGGTGACTCTGCCAGGAATTGGACTGTCTCTGACTTTTTCCCAAACATTGTGTGAAACTTTCCTGACTCTGTGTGGCAGCTCTGAGCATTATCACTTGGTGTGCAACTCACACACATTCTGCAAGGAGTGTTACTCTTGACGTGTAAACCAAGTCCTTCACTGGTTTGATCTCCTTAGGAATTAAGGCAAACAGAAATGTGCAGCCAAGGGCAATACCTGCTTACTGTTCCAAATTTCTCATTGAATTCTTAATATTTATCCAGAAATAAAAATATGTACAGTCTGGCTTAGATTTTGTTTGGTTGCCTTATTTTGTTTCAAATGTTCCAAGTGAGAGGAAGAAGCTGAATGCTCTTGGATCTGGAATTTAAACACTGAGTATTTAATAAACGTTCCATAGGAGACTCACTTTTTCTTTTTGTTCTGGGACTTGCACTTGGTCTTGTTTGGACTTCTTGCACTTCAGTATTTTTCAGGATTTTTTTCTTTTTACCGTGTTGGCAAAATAAAGAGAATAGAATGAGAAAATATTTCCTGCTTCACCAATAAAATTAACATGATGGGTGTGGAGCAATGTTTATTATGGTAAATTGTTTCTGAACAACTCAGTCTTGTGTATGACTTGTCTGTCTCAGAACGCTGAAGTGTGATTTTCTGGGGGGAAGATGGTAGCACAGTTTCCAAAGTGGTAGTCCCATTTAAAAACCTCTCATCTATGAGAATGTGCTGTTACGTAGAAGCCGTGACGGAAATGATCCTGTGCTAGTCAGGGGGAAAAAAAAAAGAAGAGCACTAAGCAATGAAATTCTTCCTTAATCTAATACTTTCCATTGGGAGGAGATGTCTCCCAACACATACAGCCTTATGGAGGATGGAAACGTTCAGATTTTAGTTCTCTGCTTAATTTGCTTAATTTTCAGTAAGATAGCACCTGGGTTCAGCCTAAGAGAATTATAGTCATACTAGTGTGAATGGAGCCAGAACTTTGCCATCCATCAAACTGTCCTTGAAATCACTGCCTCTCCGTGAATGAAAATTTTGGGGGGTATTGGTTTTATCTGAGAATGCAGCTTCTTGTCATGGTCCACAGACAAAATGCATCCCCAAGTGCTCAGTGTGAAGGAAACTGCCTGAGTAGTTTGCACTGGTGGCACAAGCTTGGGCAATGACAGGTTAAAATAGAAAAGTTAATTTCAAAGTTGTGGCTTCTCCAGAGTGAAGCTATCCAAAAAAACCCCCAAACCTCTGAGTAGAGTAAAACCCAAACTCCAAGTGTTCACAAAGCCTGGAAAGGGAAGAAGAGATGATGGGCTAAATGAAGATACATTGCTGACCTGATATGTGACAACTTTCATTTCATATAATATTTAAAATTTGTGTTCTTACAAATCCTAGATAGAAAATGAGTGCTAGGTCAGTGATAACTTTTAAACCTTGCCAGTCACACTTGTGTGGTGTGAGAGAGGGCTTGTCTGAGCAGGAATTGGTTCAAATCACCTAGCAGAACTTCTGAGACATGTAAGTTACTTTTTGCAGTGTGGTTCTGGGATTGGAGTTTGCGTATTTGCAAAATTGTTTCTTTGGAGGGGGGGCATCAGATCCTGCAGAACAAAATGTCCATAAACAAGGTTATTTCTTTAACTCCTGTGATTATATCTTACTGTCCTAAAAATTAGGCTTTTACTTGTATCCCTTCACTTCTCAAACGTAAAGCTTTCTCCATGAATTCGTTTTTTTTTAATTAAGTCCTTTGCTTCCATCTTTTGGGAGTGAGTTCAGTGAATTAATAACGCATTAGAAAGCACATCCAGTGGTTCTGTAAGGAGCAAAACTAATGAAGCCTTTACTTGTGACTTTGTTTACAGCTCGTTAGACACCAAAGCCCCATGTGGACTTTTTGGTATCCAGTAATTCAGTGGGGCTCCCTCTGCACCCTTCTTAGTGGAAGCTGCAATAGATTTATTTCCTCTATCTGTCTGTTTTCAGGAGGCTTATAAGAACTCGGCATCTCTGAGACCTCTATTCTTCTGCCAACATTTGTGTGTTTGCACACTGACATGCACACCATGATGGTGTAAGTGCTATTTCTTTGGAAATTCTCATTTTCTTTTTAAATAGCCTCACTGTGCTGGTTTGTTGTTTTTTCTTTTCAGTGTATTTCAGTGTTTGTACTCCAGTTAATTTTTGAGTTGCAAGTGCAAGAAAATTGTGTCGAATTTCCTTTTGAAGGGTCCTGTTGGTGGTATGTGCTTTTACTTTAGTCTTAAAAATTTCTCTAGGGTATCACCAGCTGAGCTCTTTGCTTCACTGTGTTTTCATTTGGAATTGGAGAAACCAAACCCACTTACTCATACAGTGCATAGGGATGTGTGCTGGTTTCTTTTTCAGATTCTGATATTTTTAACGTTGTCTTGTAAGGGCAGGATTTTTGGGTGGTGGTAATAATTTTGTTAGACTAATTGTTACGGTACAGAAAACTGGTACCATAGGTGTTTGGATATGCAAGCCCTCTCTCAGATCTAAAATAGAAGCCATGGACTTCAGGCGTATTTCAGATTTGTTTAGAGTTTAATGGAGTGGGTACCTTTTAGTGGTTTCAGACCACTTCTGAAATAAAAAGTAGGTAATGCTTGAGAGTGTGGCAAACAAACAATTCTGTGTTGGCAAGCAGTTATATAGGTAATATCCCAAGACTGCTCCACAAAGATAGGCTACATTTTATTACCTGCTTTAATAAAATACATTAAGAAAACATTTTTGTCTCCTGAGTGGGACAGCAAGGATTCGTTCATAATCGATCAGCCAAGCTCCCAGGCACAAGGCAAGGAGGGCTGTTACTGCTTGCTTGATGATTCTTCAGATCCTATCTTGCTTGTGTTAGCTGCTTTTGCTTTCAAATTGCAGTATTAGTATATCCAACTGTCTTTTTTTTGGAGGAATCCAAGTAAAAGTGGTCTGTTTGCTCTTTAGCCTTTTCCCTCAGAAATTTTTCATTTGCAGCACATTCTCATTTTTCACTCTGTGGTTTATGCCACAGGTTTACCTTCTCACACCTCTTTGTTCATGGTGTCCTGTCCAGGATAACCAAGGGTCTGACAGAATTTCTAGTGAGATGGGAGAGGTAACAAAAAAAGTGCAGTATGTGACCTGGCCATTTAAAGAAAATGGATTGTAGCTACACAAAATGTCACTCCTTTGCCTCTGTTCAAGCCCGAAGAAATTATTGTTTCCTTACAAGGGAGGTAGAAGAGGGAAGAAGGAGATGATAAGGTTATCTCCTAGGGGAAGGAGATAGCCTGGTGGATTATATGTTGTGGCACATGGAGGGGTTAGTGTGAGTTAATAACATCATAGTGTGCCAGAAATCCAATATCTCTATTGAATCCATGAGATTTTTAAACCCAGTGGAGTTACGAATTTTAGTTCCCAGGCTTGTTTTGAAAGATGTTTTATGGGTTCTCCTTGAGGAGCAGGACTGGCAAATTGGAGATGGAGTGACTATTTTATGAGAAGTGTTAACCCATGGGCAGATGGATGTGTTTCAGCCCTTGTACACCGGCTAGGTGAATTCTCCCTGACACATACTAGTTGCTTAATTTCACCCATTTAGTTACCGTTTTGAGGAAGTATATTACATTCCTGAAATATTGGTACAGGACAGAGAAGTCTTGACATTTCTGTTCTGTGGTATTTGTAATGGTATTGTGCAAACATTCAAGGAGTACTTCCTCCTATGTTTGCGCAACACAGTGCAAAGATCTCTGTTAATAAAACTTGTCCTACTTAATGTCTGTAGCCTGTAACAGCTACATCTAGGAATTGCTGTAATAGTTAGGTGGGGTTTTTTTAACCACTACTGGCACCTACAGAACCAGAACTTTGTGCTGTAACTCCAGGAGCTCTCTAGAGCAGAGGAGATTGGTTCAGAGACCCGTTACTGTGTACTGGTTTCTATCCTGTGTGTTATTTTACCTTATTGACAATGAATTTCTTCTTCCCCAAGTGCCTCAATAGGGTAACAGGAGATCAGTGTCAGTTTGTGAAAGTGTGGTTGTCTTCCTTATTTTGTCACAAGGAAAATGCTTACATAAAAGGAAAATGCATGAATGAAGTTGGTTTTGATGTGTTTTGAGAATGTGTCAAAGGTGTTAGCAAAACTTGAAGTGGTGTCTGTACAAAACAAGTTGCACTGAGAGAATGCTAAGCCTGCACAGTGGGGATGCAGGAACTGGGAAGGGCTAAAATGTTAGAGAGCTGAAATGGCCTTACACACTGTCAACATCTTTAATTACCTGTTACTGCAAAACATATGATACATTTTTTAACCTGCTTTTTTTGGTAACAAATCATGGGAGAAGAGGCTGATTTTGGTATCTTGTCTTTTCTGCCCTGCCCATTATCCCTAAACCAAACTTGTAGAAAAAGAAAAATAAGCTGTTGAAAGTATAGATACATCTTGTACTGCAGTGATACTATTAGTAAGCTGGCGTCACATGTTGTGTATTGCTCAAGTCTCTTTTATGCTCACCCCAGAGGCCTAATCTATTAATAGCTCAGCTTCATGCTCTATTAATATTCACACTCTTTTTTAAACTATTGAAAATCTTGAGACTGCACCTATTGTGCTGCTTTTTCCTCCCCAAATGCTGAATATTTTAAGAGCTTATTCTGGTGTGATTATGCCTTACAGGTACCCTGAAGATTGTAGCTGAATTTTTCATTATAGAATGCTGAATTTTGGTTTTGAATGAGCTCGGTTTTGTTAGTGTGTAACAACAGAAGTTGCTAAGACCAGCTTGAACAAGGAACTGC